>PVHP010007231.1:20000-47815 GCA_004024765.1 Zapus hudsonius
ATTCCTAATGAATACCCTGTACTATAAAGAAGTTTACATGTTTGTACATCCTCAGTTGACAAGGACGAGGGTAACACATCATAGGGGAAGGAATCATCTGAGAAAGTACATTTATCTACATCATATCATTTTCTGATGTCAGAAAATCAAGGTTTTAACACATTTCAGAGGTTTGAAGGGCATAGTGACACATACCTTTAATCCCAGGACTCAGGAGGCAGAGGTAGGAGGATTGGCATGAGTTTGAGGCCAGCCTGAGACTACAGAGTGTGTTAGCCTAGACTAGACCGAGACCCTACCTCAAAAAAAAATAGTCCAAAACATAAAACTCACTTCTTTTTTTATATATAAATAGCAGGTACAAATATGAAAATTTAAGGACTCATTACTTCAATGATTCTACAACTGTGAAGTGTTTACCGGAGCCTGGTTAAATTAATAACAAACTTAAATAACAGCACAATGTACAGTTTTTTAAATATTTGCCCAAGTAATAAAGCACTTTAATTTGACTACTTTCCAAACAGGAAATCAGCTGGAATACTCTAACATGTAATAGTGCTAATGCTAAATTGTAGTTACATTTGATGCTCATATATAATTCCCCTCTCATCTACAAGTTATACCTCTTTCTCCAGTGATCTCAGGAGATGAGGAAATGTCAGAGCATAAGTTCAAGCTGCTAAAATAAGATCTCACAGGAAGTGGAAAGCTTTTTGATCAAGAATCAGATTAACTCGAACACTCTGATTGCTAGAAAAGTATTATCAATCAAACCTACATAGATGATCATGCTTCAGTGAGAGTAATTTTAATATAGTCCCATAAAAATAGAAATGCCATTTACTATTCTCCAATATAATTCTAGGTCAATACCTCAACAGAGCTATAGCATTTAGTCTTCAGAACAAGGCATAGGAGGAAGGTATTGATATAACTTCCACTTAAATTTAAAAAGCAGTTATGTTTTTATATTTATTTATTGTAATGTTTTTAATATCTTAATTATCAATAATTAGATACATTTTATAAGCAAATCTTGTGATGGTACCTCCATTTTCCTCCTCTTTATTCCCTACCCACTGGGGACTCTCCTTAGGTGCCTCCACAACAACACACGAAAGGGGAAAAAAACTGGCTACCTCTGGAGTAATTCATAACCCCCTACCCCATGGAGAAGACTCTTCTTTTTTTCTGAAGTGTTATACATAAAGGAAAGCCAGGAAAACCAATTATTTAATACAAAATAAGCATCTTATTTTATATTAAAATATTCAATTAAATTATTATTCAGTAGTGAAATATTCAATTAAATCATTCAACTAGGTTTAAAGAAACTTATTAGGGTATTAAAATATGACAGACTGCTTTAAAAATAGATAATAGAAAGAAAAATAGTACGGTTATCTTTCAAAGGCCTCACATAGCAGCATCCTGTGGTCTATAAACACTGTGCTACAATACGAATTACAAGTATTATACAGAGAGGTCAGTGTTTTAGGATCCACACCAAGTCAGGCATTATATATGTAAATGAATATCAATTGAATTTTACTTCTCAAAATCTCAAATATGTTTATGCAGCGGCATTATTGCTTACAACAGGCATGTTGCTTAGCAACTAAAACACTATTTCCAGCTAGACAACTACAAGTCTAAAAAAAAAGTATAGTGATATCAGAAATACCTTGTTAGCAGTAGAATTCTCTTTGGCTAAAAAAAATTCACAACATACTGAAAGACACAAAAACCAGTCTTTTAAATACTAATTAATTAATTAATTAATTTGGGAGAGAGAATATAGGCACACCAGGGCCTCCAGCCACTGTAAAACAAACTCCAGATGCATGTGCCACTTTGTGTGTGTGTTATTATTTGGATACTGGGGAATCAAACCTGCAGGCTTTGTAAGCAAGTACCTTTAACCATATGGTTATCTCCCTACAACCCAAAAGATTTATAGGTCATTTAAATTTTTTTCTGAGATTACTGCTGACTATGTTTGCTTCCATATTCTATTTAATCTAAAAAATAACTTGAGCAAATTTTTAGATTCAAATATGAATTATTAAATATATACACGGTTAGTGGTTTTTCGTATTGTATTTAGGGGAACAAAAGAGAAATTAAAACTTAAATTTACTTTACCCAAGTATAGTAATTAGCACATCGTTGTCTTTCCCTAAATGTCTTCCCTCTTGTCCTTGCCCAATTCAGGTTTTTATAATCTGGCTTGCCCTGTGATATGTACCTCTTTCTGGTTCTAGCACCTGACATTGAAATTGAAAAGGCCACTCTTCATGGAAATTTATCCTTTTGACTTTTGAGCTACCAATATTTCAAATTTTAACAGATATTTTCAGGATTATTTTGAAGATTAGAACAATCCATCTATCTATTTAATAAACTCTGCTTTCTTGGTTTTGCTTATTTGTCTACATATCTCCTTGAAGTAAAATCAAGAAGTTCTTGTTTTATGTCTGATTCATTTTATCTAGTATAATTCCAAGTTAAAGGTTGACCAGTGAAAGATTCTTAATTTCCTTTAAATCCTTTAAATATCATGGCTGGCTACTATTTCTTTCTCTGTGACTCGCTTTCTTTGATGTCTATATAGATGACTAGGAAATGGCTTCATAAACTTAAATTACATTTAGTTCAGTCCTCAGTTGATCTTTCTCAGAAAATAGAAAAAGCTGCCTTCATGAACAAGGATACTTGGCCTATTGATCTCAAATCAAGAATCAGTACAAATGCTTTTAGGCACCCATGGGACAAAGCAGAAAGAGATACTGTGGTTTGAAGAGATAGGATCATGGCTTGACCCAACAGGTCTAATCCAGGTGCAAACATTATTAATAGATAAGCTACTAAAAAGTCACTAGTTCAACATGCAGTTTAGAGGTCATTAGAGGTCATTTCACCATCTAACTATATCAAATAACCCTACCCCACTTCAAGGAAATGGAAGGAAAATGTTGTCAGTTATAATAAATAAAACAAATTAAGAAACCATAATACGATGAAAGGTATTTTTATATCTAAATATTTCATTGTTTCCAAAGTTCTTTCAACAGTCAAATAACTAGTATATTTTGAAACAGTCTTGCATTAGCCTAGGTTGAACTAGAACTCACTCTGTAACCCAGGCTAACCTTGAACTCACATCACCCCTTCTACCTCAGACTCCTGTGATTAAAGGTGTAAGTCATCATCATGCCCAGCTTCTAATATTTGTTAGGTAATAAATACACACTGTGTGACAGCTATTGTTAAACTCCAGTAAAAAAAACAAGTCCATGTGATCTAAAAATTAGAGATCATTAGTGATGATCAGCTGATGATAGACGTCACAATCAAATTGATATGAAAGAGAACGACATATATGGACAGAAATTAATAAAACTTCTTCCTCTAAAAGATTTGAGAGAGAAATCGGAGAGAAAGATGGACAAAATAAGCTCAAAGCCTTAAGTAACTTGTTTATTTTTGCCTTAGAGTGTGAAAATGTGCATGGTGAGAATTGCGCACACCTACAGGCACCCCAGCAGATGCTTGGAACTGAACGCTACATACTTATTTTGAGCTTTAGTAAAGAAGTTCCTCATGAGAGGTAGGTTGAAAATTAACAAGAGAAACCAACTGAAGGAATCAGTTGTTGAAAAGAAATGAGGTATTTAGACCAAGATGAATTAGCCTTGGATAGAGCTTTTGGAGATGAAAACAAAATTCATAAAAAGTGTAAATTTCTGATAAAGAACTGATAATGTATATGCACATGTAGTGCTTAAAACTGAAATATTCTTATATTGATAGAACTCCACAAATGGACAAACACTTTAAAAGTACAGTCACAGACCTTGACAAATACAAGACAAAATGATATTTATGGCAGAGCATTTTCCCTTATTGCTAATACAAAAAGAAGCTCATGAAAGAACATTTAATTGCATTGCCCTAAAAATTAAGCTTTCTCTGATATGAGTAGTTTCACTTTATACTAACAAAAACTGTAAGCTGAATACAGTCTTTAGTTTGTTATGAAAGTGAAAATTTATTTGTGTAAGATGAATAATGATTTCTCCTTGAGATGATAAAATTTACTTTTTTATGGTAGGATATCACTCTAGACCAGGATGACCTGGAATTCTGTAGTCCTAGGCTGGCCTCAAACTCAAGAGATCATCCTACCTCTGCCTCCTGAGTGCTGGGAGTAAAGGTATGTGCCACCATGCCTGATTGATAAGATGTTTTAATTGAAGATTTTAAAACTACTTTGCATATACAAAAGACATGTAAGTTTAAATAAGAGATGGAAAAAGTCAAAATGTTTTTAATGATATAAAATTATCATCTGTTCTTTCAAAGAATAAGTAACATAGGAAAAATGGTAACTTCTCAGGGAAAGGCTTTGCAAAATCTATATCAAGTGATCAAGGTCAATATTGCCAGAAAGTCTTACTGATAATGCATACCTCATCATACCAAGTTATCAGAGGATTTCTCTGTGGTTTTTCTCTCCCAAGACCAACATGAAATGAAGATTTGAAGGACTTGATCAACCTTAATTGAGGGGTAGTCTGAAAATGATCTAATCAGTGTCACTGGAAACTATCAAAGTCAAAGAAAAACAAGACTAAAAAAAGTCACAGGCAAGAGATCGAAAGCTTGACAACTAAATGCAATATGCTAACTTCACCTGCACTATAAGAGGAAAAAATGATATTATAAGGAAAATTTGTAATATCCAAATAAAGTGTGGAGTTTAGTGTTATCATCATACTAATGTAGGCTCTTTCTTTGAGCAAACATGCTCTCTTATTATTGAATAAAAAGGGGCATAAACAAACCTATTATCTTCATAATTCTTCTGTAAATCTAGTGACTGCAAAATACAAAACTCATTTACAAATACTTAATTTCAGAAAAAAATTAAATGACACTAAGGTACCTCTCTATGAATCACTTCAAATTTCAGTGAAATCCCTCTGAAACAGACATACTGAGTTCCCCATTTGAATTATCAGAACAAGAGAAAAGGTTAACCTTAAAATATGGTTCTATAAATGTAGAATTAAATATAGTAATATGAACTCAATGGCCTAAACTATAGAAAATATTTTGCTTTTAATATTTTTTCCTTCTGATTTTGACTTATTTTGCCAATTTATCAGGATTAGTATTAGATGTTTTCTGAAAATATAATTTTTAAAATTAATTTAATATACTCTTTTGGTTTCATATACAATAATTTGAGCCAAACTACTATGCTAGTTTCATCTTAAAAATGTGGAGCCTTTTGGGGCACTGACTCTAATATGAAAATGAAATGTGAAGACTGCATCTAAAATAGAAGAGCTATCACTTGGTGTCCCTGATCACAGCATTATTTTTAAAGGTGAGAAGCACTTATCCTATTAGCCTGGTGTTATTTGCATTTATTTTTCTAGTGGAAAATATAGATCTAGATTCTTACTTCTTACCATATTTCAGAAGGCATTCAATGTTAAAGTATTACTAGTAAAACCATAACAAAACTAACACCGAAGAGTACATTTGTATCAGATGAAGGCTTTATACATTTCCAATGGGCAGAAAAAATTGTAAATAGTCATAGGATGTACAGTGAAGTTTTCATTCATGTTTATATGGCAGACTGACCAAATCAGGCTAAACAGTATACTCAACATTGAAATCTAATTTTAGAACTGACTCATCATTTCCCCCTCAAAAAAAAAAAAAAAACCTCATACCTACTCATCAGTGGCCAGTAATTACCCATCCTATCACCAGCTGTGGGCAACCATCAACATACTTTCTGCCTCTTTAAGGTTGCCTACATACCTCCTAATAATGACATCATACACTATGTCTCCTCTCTGAGTAACTGATTTCAGTGAGAACTTTCAAATATATATTTATTATACCAAGCACCAACACTTTACCATCATTTCTCAAGGATATTCCATTGGGTGATTATGTCACTCTTTTATCCATTATTAGTTGGACATCTGTATGGCTTCCACCTTGGGGCTATTTTGGAGAATGTGCTGGAAATATTCTCTGTGCACAAGTGTTCATGTGGACACACATTTTCATTGGTCTTGGATGTATACCTAGGACTACAATAACCTATCATATAGTAACTAAGATGAGATATCAAGCTCTCCTTGGAACACAGAGCACATACAAACCACAGTTGAAGCACTATCAAAATATTGATATGATTGTGTCAGTTACTTTCTCAGTGCTAAAACAAAATTCCCCACCAGAAGCAGCTAAAAAAAGGAAAGGGTTTATTTTTGGCTTACAGTTTTAAGACGAGTCCATCATGGTAGGGAAAGTCCATTATAGCTGAGAAAGCACATCCAGATCAAGAGGCAACGTCCCATCATCACATTAGCAGAAAGGAAGGGATGAATGAAGAGGCTCAGCTTTATCATTTTTGAACAGTCTAAGACCTCCTGACCATGGAATTGGGCTGGCCACAGTTAAGATGGGTTTTCCCACATCAACTAGTCTAATCTAGAAATTCTCAAGCATGCCAAGAATTTTATTTTCATGGTGATCCTAAATGCTGTTAAATTGACATCCAGAGATTAACCATCACAATGCTAGAATCACGAATAGCACCAAGTGATGAGTTATTCAAGTTCTTATTGTAAGTAGTCTTTCTGAGGTTCACCCATCAATAAGCCAAGATATGGATGGAGGGAGTAATGTGACTCCCTAGTTGTTAGTTCCATTGTTGCCATGGCTATCTTAAACAAAAGAACTGTCAATCAATCAGCCAGTTGGATTAGGATTCTGGGCAATTCTGAACAGTGTACAGGTGCTTCATGATGATCATAGCTGCCTGCTATGACTCCTAAAAGCTCAGGCCCAGCTATGGTTGTTCCAGTTTGCACTAAACATTTTGCCATCACAAGTCTTGGTGCCATCTGTATGACTTGAATCCAAAGACCCTCACCCCAACCCACCCCAGGCAGAGGGGGAGATCTGCTGATTGTTTAGCACAAGGACGACAGTGACTGAGAGCAGAGAGACAATGCCACGACTGATGTAAGCCTAAACCTTCAGTTGCATGAAGGGGTTGCATAAGCTGTAACACTTGTGGAGCTAAGGTTCCCAGTACCTTAATTTTACAGCATCTCTACCCCTTCTCTTTACTTCTTTTTTAAGTAGAAAATCATATTTCCTAAATTGCTTCTCACATATCATGTTATTTGGATTTTAAGTAATGGGTTTCTAGGTTATCAAGTGCTGTATATATTTGCATATTTACAAATGTATATTTAGCATTTATCATGACTAGGAAATATGGATTAAGTATAGAAAGAAAATTTATGGGTTTTTTTAGGGATTAAAATATCTTGTAATATCTGCTTGTCAGACTGATTTCTAATGATTATAGGATACTCTGGGCAATTCTGCAATCTATTTGAGACAAATGTTTCCTGGAAATCCCATTAAGGCACTGTTCAAAGAAAATATATCAAACAACTTATCATAGCGCCCTTGGGTCCAGAACATACTAAGTAATCAACCAATGGAGGCTATTGCTATTAAAAGAATTCCATAACTCATACAAGTATTGAAAGCAGATAATCCAGCTATATAGTTGGTCATAATGCAGAGGAAGTTAGTAAATACAAAGAAAGCAATCAGACAAGAACCTCCACAATTTACAGCACCCATCATTATTTCTACCTCTCCTATTATGTCCATTTTTAAAGTTAGCATGTGACAAAAAGCTACATTGTTCCTTATGTTCCAATCACCAAAAGTAAAAGATAATTTAAACTGTAATCAACTTTATTATATCCATTACTTGCAGAACAAAGCTTCAAGGGTATAACAAACAAGAAAACTATATGGTAGCAAGATATACACAGAAGTACCTCTAATTTATGCATTCTATGTAACATTTATTAGATATACCATACCCTAGAAATGCCAACAGACTAGCATTAACAGCACTTGTTAAATGTAAAACAACTTGGATATTTGTTATTGAAAATCTCATCCAGAAAGTCCAAGCAAGACATTGATTGCTGAACAATAACCAAATAGGATTCATGGCCCTGCTGTAACTTGCCCAGGTTCTTTCTAACAGACTTGCCTAGGAACTATTTCTAAGGAGCTTTAATGCTTTCTCCCACTAGGGGCTGCATGCACGTTAGACAGGCTCCATGGCAACCCACAAGCTTTCTGAGCTTCCTGCAAAGGAAAGGTTTCTGAGACTTCTACAAATTGCTAGCATGTTCCATTTCCCAGTGGCATCCATTACTAAGCAATCCATATGTGCAGAAGGACAGCTGTGCTCAATGAACATCTGTTAGAGAATATAGGAAAGCAGGCTCACAAAGATCTATAGTCTTAGGCAATAATAAAATAGGTTCCCCCCTGTCAAATGAAGAAATCAGATTATTATTTGTCATGTGAAATAACCTGATATTGTTTACCCACCAATCTGATAAACCATGAACTACATAACAAATATCATCTATAAATTATTATTGCAAAAGTATCATAAATCTGATTAAGCCTATCTATATAACTCCATGTCTAAATGGGGATTGGGGTAATGAATTAAATTCCATCACAGAGATGCAATCAGAGAAACAAATTTCCAAAATGTGTGTCCTTCTATGTAGAAAACTGACTTTCTATTTAAGTGAACAGAAGAGAAAAGACAGACAAAACAGTGGTGAGGGATAAAATGGTGAAGAGAAGGAGCCAAGGATGATAGAAAAGGAAGAGAAAGAATGGTGAGGCTAAGGATAGATGAAAAAGAGAAAGGAAAGAAAGATGGATTTTAGATCAAAGGGACCCAAAGGACGTGAGGAATATAATGAAATACAATTCATGAATCTTCTTTCAGACCTAATTTGAAGAAACCAGCTATTTAAAATGGTATGCTTTCTAAATAAAATGAAGTAAATACAAAGTTCCTATGTACCAATAATGACCTTAAGATTTGCTCATTCTATTTAAACTGGTGATTGAATGTTATTGCATATTTAGTGATTTAATGATGATAAGCCATAGCTCTAAGTGCTTTGAACGGGAATGTTACAACTAGAGTAGATGAAGACACTAAGCTCCAAGAATGGAAGGATCGTGTTTTTTCCATTTCCTGCTATCCCACAGGCCTCTCCCAGGGACTCCACAGAACAAAGGTTCAGGGTTTATTAAGAAACTCTAAAGGATGATCTGAGAAAAGACTGTGTGAGAGTTTTAGCAAGTGAACAACAGAAAATAACATGGAAGCCTTGAGAAGATAAAACTGCAATTTCATGCCCACTTGAAAGAACTAGAGATGCAGTGAAAATGAGGAGGAGGGAGCCAAGCATCCTGCTCTCTGCCCACATGCCACCCTATTGACAAGAAGCAGTGTTCATCCTGGACTGTGTAAAAGTAGAATGTGATTATGAGTAGGCTTTCTCTAAAATGGGGTTTTTTGTTTTGTTTTTTTTTTTTGCACTATCAGCACTATTTGCAACATGGCCAGGTGATTTTTTAGTGTTAGGAGTCATCCTGTGAATTATAGAGTATTCAGCAGTACCCCATGCCTCTTCCAGACACATGTCCTGTAGTTTTAATTATTTTATGATTTTGAGTGTGTGTGCTCATGCGTAGTGGCGGGGACATGGGTGCATGTGCATGTGTGTGAACATGAATGTAGAGGCCGGAGGTCTACTTCAGATGTCTTTGTCAATGGCTCTCCATGTTTAGTTTTTGAGATAGGCTCTTTCACTGAACCCCGAGCTCACTGGTACCATCATTTAGTGGTGTGGAAAAAGGGAGAGATAGCACTGCATTTCAAGGCCTTTCGCCAAGCCATCTGGTGCTGATGTTATTCATGCTTTCTGCTTTCATTGAACAAGTTTTTATCATGTGCCCATTCCGTGGCTGACACCATTCTAGGAGCCAAAGAGGCAGCAGTGAACAGGACAGACAAGGTTCACCCCCCCCCCCAAGCTGTCCCTGGCACTGTTATCCTTCTCAGCAGCCAGGGGTTTCCTCTTCACAGTGTCTGGGGAGCTCCTTGATGTAACACCAGCAAAAGTTCCAATATGACCTCATGTTGGTCCATGTCAAGAAAAATACAGAATTGCTAAAAGCTTCACCAGGCACTGAGGTTATAGATGAAACCAGTCAGTTGGTTCACCCTGACCGTCTACAATATTACCTTTAAAGTTGATCTCAGGAAAAGAGTTTGGCTCTTCAGAAAGCAATTCCAGTCAACAATGGCAGCCAAGCTGGAATCTTGCTAAAACTGCATCCAGAGGCCAGTTGTACTCTCAATAACAATGCTTAAATCTCCTAACTGGGAGCAGTGGGAGGAAATGCTGAGAACAGAGCAGGTGGATGTTGAACACATTTTTTGAATCAATGTGTTATAGGAAATGGAAGGCCACTGAGTGAATCCAAGCCAGTGTCTCTCAGCCTGTCATTCAGTAGAGTCGCAGACATGTTTTTAACGTAGCCAAGTTTGGGCCTTGTGGTAGTTTGAATAAATGTCCCCCAAAAGAATTTATCATAATTGTGTTTACTAAAGTGTCTCCAGGCTTCTGGCTGTAGGAAGTCTCACTTTGGCCTAGACTCCTGGGGACTGGCCTTTTCTAATTTGGATGCAAAATACTAGGGATAGATATGCAAAAGAAAAGGTGTGGCAGTTCTGCATTTTGTGAATTACAGTGTTACAATGTGCTTGCTTGAGGTGCTGGTGGTGGGTTCTCTGTCTCTGCTTGGATCTGTGAAAGGGGCCAGCCTTTTCCTTAACTTCCCCTGGATCTGTTAGTTTCAAAAAATACTTTCTTCCCCCAAATTGTGCCTGGTTTGGAGATTCATCCCAGCGATGTGTGGCTGACTACAACAGGCCTCATATCCCAGTTAGTGTCAGGAATTTTCCAAAGTTACCCAAGAGAACTAAAGTGGTCAAAGCAAACAGAAATCAGGTAGAGTTTATGTGTCAATATCAGGGAACGAGAGAGTATATTATTATATACTCCCTTCTAGATCTTCAACTTGTATCACCTTTTGAATTTCAAGCTTGTAGGAAAGTATATTATTAAATTAACAATACAATTCTCAAATTTATATCAAGAAATTTTTTTTGAAAGTTACTTTTGTTTAGCATGTGAGTTAAATAAATTTTTACAAATACAAAAGACAAATCCATGTTTTGGTTACTGAAAATAACTTGAGCTCTGTGTGAGTGTGAGTGTGTATGTGTGTGTGAGTGTGTATGTGTGTGTGTGTATGTGTGTGTGCCTGTTTGTGTGGATGGGAAGGAAAGAAGGGGATAGTAGTGTCTTCCTAGATTACTGCCCTCTTTATTATACTGGTAGGTCCCTCATTTGAGCTAGATTCAGCAAGTCCAGCTCATTCCTGAAGATGTCGCCTGCATGTTTGGATTATAAGGGTCTGTGAAACCAATCCTGTATTCATGTAGGTACTCAGGCCTTGAACTCTGGTTCTCACACTTGCACAGCAAGTGCTTTATTCATGGAACAATCCTACCAGCCCCAATAACTTTAAATTTTCAATTTTAATTTTTGTTTTTCATCTTTATATCAACTTTTGGCTAAACTAGATACAGGCTCTAATTTTATATATAATAGTTGCCATGTATAATACGGCAAAAGGTCCCAAAAGAGCAGCCAATTAAATGATGGGCTATCCTCTCATAACCAATGATTGATAAAAACTTGGTTGCTGGTATTTCCTGAATACTACAAAGAAAATTACTCATTTCATCAATATTTTAAATGGACCAACATGAATCAAGTATAAATTTTAGAGCCATGTTTTCTGACAAAATTGCATAATAACACATTGTTCACTTCATTTCTGATTCACTCAGAGAGGATCATTTTATTTTCCAGGGTATCACATTGTAGCTACATTTTATTTCCACAAGCCATTGACTACTGTGGAAGCTGACGACATGCAGAAAAAGATGACGTCATTAGGCATAGGAAATTTTGAATGTAGCCTATTTTTTTCAGGTGACTATTAGTAAACAACCTCATGTTATAGCAATTTTGGTTCTCAACCAGCTTTATAAAATGAGTAACAAGTGCACCCTGTGCACTGACCTAAAATTGTCACTGTGGAGCAGAGAAAGTTCATTAGTTACTAAAACCATAAATGAGTAAATTACTCCGTTTATCAAGTGTGATTCACATACAAAATAGGCATAAAGCCTACCAATGGTACCAACTCCAATATCATTTTTCATTTTCTGTTACTGTAGGTTGAGTGTATCTGAGAATTACTTTTATCTAAACAAATGTACCACAGTGCACTTTGAAGAGTATCCCTAAGAATTACTCAAAAGGACTGAGGCAGGGCTGGAGAGATGGCTCAGTGGTTAAGGCACTTGCCTCCAGTGTCTAAGGCCCCCAGTTCAATTCCCCAGGACCCACGTAAGCCAGACCCACAAGGTGGTGGCCCTGGTGCTCTCTCTCTCTCTCTCTCTCTCTCTCTCTCTCTCTTTCTCTCTCTCTCTATCTCTCTCTTTCTATCTCACTCTCTCTGTCTCTCTGCTTGAAAATGAATAAATAAAATATTTTTTAAAAAAGGACCAAGGCAATCTTTCTTTATTATATCTATAGATGGGTCCATTTTTATCTCACAGGACAGGAAAGACAACATTTTAAATATACTCTAGAAGGAGAAAATGTACAGATTTACCATGGAAGTGACAGAATCTACTAAGGATTACTATTTTTAAGCAATTTCCATCCTTCTTCCAGTCATGTCTGCCAGGTCAAATTAAAACCCCTAGGAGCCTACTCGTCAAAAACACTTTGAGAAAACTCATAACCATCAAATATAGATTTCAGAGTTTTGCTCAAGTTTACTTAGCAAGAGACGTACAACTGATATAATACAAATGATATAATACAAAAGGTGAGTGATATAATACAAATGGAATCTGTCATGGTTTGATCCAGGTGTCCCCCACAAACAAATGAATGTGTTCTGATAGATCGATCCTCAGCTGATGGCAGTTTGGATTTTACAACCTCGATAAAGCTGTGTTGTTGGGGGTGAGCTTATGGGGGTTATAAGCCAGCTTTCCCTTGCCAGTGTTTGGCACACCTTCCTGCCGCTGTTTCCAGTGCTGTGGTGGAGGTGATGTCCACCCCTCTGCTCATGCCATCATTTTCCCTGCCAGGATGGAGTCTTCCCTCAAGTCTTAAGCCAAATAAACCCATTCCTCCACAAGCCAATTTTGCTTGGGTTCTTTCTGCACAGCAATTAGAAAGCTGACTGCAACAGAATCCAACGGATCTAAAAGGACATCTGATAACTGATTGTATCCTTCAAATTCATTTACTTCTCTGAGTCTCAACTTTTTATATAAAAAGTGAGTTAAATACTTTTTATATGCATTAATAAATGTGTAGGCTACTCAACAAAGGTAGTTCCCTGCCTTTTGGAATAGGTAAGCAGCTATCTACAACACGAAAAGACAAGTAAAGGGATGTATCACTTTTGGTTAACTAGATTGGGCAGCAATTCCTAGATTTTCATCTATTTAACTGTTCATTGCTGATTAAATACAAGGAAGGATTTGTAAAGTGGCCTGTGTAAGATGTACTGAATTCTAATAAGAATTGTAGGTATCTTAAACCTCTTTTCTTCTGCACAGAGACATACATTTTTGCCCATGCTCCTGGGAAAACCAGTGGTTACTTTTATGTTTCAAATTGCAATTTTTAGAAGCAGCTTGCATTCCAGAGAAGAAACACGACTTTATATTTCATTCGGACTACAAATCTGAACACAGAGAATGACAAACTCATTGTCAATGTCACAGAACCATCGAGAACCAGAGTCATTGTCACCTCCATTCTATTACCACCAGTCGTTACAATCCTACAAAAAATGTTGGGGACAGGAAAGAGGAAAATAGGGGAATGGGAGACATCAACATGTTAACCCCTTATTAAGTGTATCTAAGTATGGATAATAAAAAAAAGAAAAAAATGCAAATGAGGCAGATAGAAAAGCTGTCAAGGGGAGGGTGTGTAGCTGTGATTTCAGTGTATCCCTTGCAGATGATAAAACTCCACAAGCTCATCACATGGTTTCTCTATCCACATAGCTTTTGTGACTCACGGTCTAGTATTTTTGCCTATAATATGCATTTATCCGAATGCTTTCAAGAATTGATTTCAGAAGTTTTACAAGAAGAACATTTAAAATATTATAAGAGCAGTTACAGTTCAATTGTTGCAAAGAGATCAGAATCATTTAGAGAAAGTGAAAAAGAGATCCTTTGGAAAATGGTTTAACACAGTTCTGCAGTTGAAAATCAAATTTAGTACTCAGCTAAGTTTGTGATTCAAAAAAAAGTCATCATTCTCTACAAGCAAACACATTTGAAAGCTATTTTTGCTGGCACTGAATTCTAATAAGAATTATTCTGTCCATCCTTATATGTAAGTGGGAATTGAGAACAGAAGGATGAATGGCATCTTTTTATTTTTACTTTTAAGGGCATATATTTAGAACACATAATAATGGATCTCATAAAAATAATTTCAAGTATATGGTATATCCTATATAACTTCTCTTTTATCCTTATTTTCACTTTTCCTTCCCACTGGCCTATCCACCATCTCCCTTCTGTTTTAGAGAAAACACCTTTTGAATAGAGGTTGGTTAAAACTCTCTTTATGACCGTCTCATAACAACCTTTGAGGAACAGGAAATATAAGTTACATACAGTTCAGTATGTTGTTCTTAATGATACCACCTGACAAAGATTTTGTTGAATAAGCACTGTGATAAAGTCTTATTACACACCTTAGATCTGAGGTTCAAAAGGTTAGGAATTTCTAATGATTAAAACTCGGGGTAGAAAGCAAAGAGAACACAAAGATCAGAGGTGCCAAAGTGTTAACAACATCAGATAAACCTATTTTCATATCACTAGATAAACACTTAAAAAAGGCTGTTTCAAATAGCAAAAGAGGTGGGACTATTAAGCCAAAGAGTTATATTATTGGTTTAATTAAGTGTATAAGAACATGTTTTCTCATTTGCCACAAAAAATTAAATTTATGCTAAAAATAGCACTAAAATATAGGTATTTGGAAATTATCAGCTTAGATAATTTCCCCAAGTCAAGGCTAGATTCATGGGTGTTCAGTCTGTCAGGGATGAACACACAGGACTTCTAACATGGGGTTTGCTGCTATGCATTCATCATCTTGAATTCTCTATAAGTTTTTCACGAAGCACCTACTGTTTTTTTTTATTTTTTATTTTTATTTTTTTAAAATATAAATTTATTGTCCATAATGAGTTACATTATTTAGTGGGCAAACCATGAGTTGTTATCCCAAATTCTCCAATTCCCCCTTCCCCCTCCCTGATCAGTTGGATATCCTCCTCCGTGGGCTGCTTTTATTTTGTACTGTACTCCATATATTATGTTGCATCCCTTCCTAAAACGTTATGGAGATCAAATTGCTTTCATTAAAGGAAACCATATGTTTCCATTCAAGAATTAGTTCCTAAGTCCCCACAGTACAAACAGGCTATGGTCCATTGAGAAGAGAGCAAACTCCTTCAGAAACATGAGAGGGAAATGGTGTATGGGTCCTGGACAGGAAAGTGTGGCAGGTGATCCCAGCCAAGGGAAAGGTATTTCATCTCCCAGCAGGTAGCAGAGCTGACTGGGGGAAACAAAAGGCAGCCAGAATGTCAAAAAGGAATACATTTGAATCACTTAAGTGACAGAACCTGTACTGGAGCCTGCATCGTTCTCACAGAAAACAAATCATATCAAGTTGAACTTGGAAAAATACTAATATTCCTTATTATTACTACTCTGTCACTCCAATCCCGCCTCTTAGAGAGGGTGCCAGAATACATTAAGCCAAAATCTATGCTTAAGTTGTCCTCACAGCTGCACTGTTAAAAAGAACAATTGAATCTTGTCCATGCGAATTTCCACAATTTATGCTCCAAACAATAACCTACGCTTGGCATGGCTGAAGCTAAAAGTGTTTTCCTTGACAGTAATTAGCCAAAGTATGATGCAGCTTTGGAATAAAATCAAGATGGAACTCAACCCAGCTGAGCCAGGAAAACGTGACCCTGAACACGTTGTTTATTCTCTCGAAATCTGTTTCCTCTCCAGATAAAATGGACCCAGGATTACTGTGCTTGCTCAATGGGCAGTGTGGTGGGGATAGTGAAGACCTGGTATTAATAGAGTGGTGAAGAGTGACCTTGACCCCCACCCCTACTAGCTGTGCACCCTTTGCAAGTCTCCTTATCTCTGAGTCTCAGGGCTGCCTAGAGATTAGTTTTAAGACCAAGATCTGGTAGGTAGATAACCCACTATAACCCTCACTCTGGCTGCACAAGGAAGAGCACTGGGGCTGCACTGCTCTGTCTACAAGGCCCTCCTTGGCAGACTTGGACTCTGCACTTTCAGCTCTTCTGCAATGCCACATACAGCACCCAGCCTTGTTCACCCAAGTTTCTCCTTCTCTAGTACACAAACAGCATGACAATCCTTGTGACACTGACTTTGGATAAATTGTGTGTCCCTTCTTCACACAGGCATCTGATAAAAATGAACATGTTTGACTGCATCTAGTCTGGAGGCAGAGAGCAGGAAACTGTGTCCAACATGTGGTCTCCTTCCTGTCAGTAGGTATGTGCTAAGGTCTTAAAGTATACATCCTGCTAAAATTTATAAATTGGCAATCGAGTCACCGATGAGGTGATATTAGATAGTGAGGTCTTTGGGTGTGACTAAAGCATGAAGGCAGATCCTCATGAGTGAGAAGAGTATCTGATAAAAGACATCCAGAGAGTCATCCTGCTCCTTCCACAATATGAGAACATAGAACAAAAGTGTATCTGTGAACAAGGAAAATTCATTAAATTCCCACTAAGATAAGTACCTTGAACTTGGACTTTCCAATCTTCAGATATGTGGGAAATAAATTTCTGCTGTCTATAAACTTTTACATAGCATCCTGAACGCACTAAGTGTGAAATGATAGTCTCTTAGAATTGAGTTGTACTATATTGACTTGATTCCTCTCTATCCCACCAAGGTGTAAATTCTCTCAGGACAAGGATAGTGGCTCAAACATCCTATTTGGTTCTTCAGCAAATTGACTTCCCATCAACCATAGATTAAAGGAAATAATGTCTAAAATGTAACCAGTGAAAAACTTGTCACAAAATAAGCCCTCAGTAACTAGTGGTGCCACTGTTCATCTAATAATAGCTTCTTTTTCCTTTTCTACAAAATACAGCTAAATGGCTAGACTAAACATATGGACATCTGTTTCTGTATAGAGCACTTGACTTGCTCCTCTGACATTGTCAGTGACACCTATGAAGATAATTCAGTTCCAGAGTATTGTTTGCAGTTCTAGTACAAAGGCCACCACTAGCACACACTGCTTTCCAAATTCCAGCTGTTTCATAAATATATGATGAATAAGAGAATAACCATATGATGAGAAAACGTTCAGCCGACTCTGAAACTTCCTCTGCACTGTGGCAATGACTAAGATTCCATAGCAAGCCAGCAGTTCCAAATTTGGAAAGACAAGTACCCATACAGATCCATAGGAGACAGTACTGCTCCCTGTCAAAGGCGCCCATCTTTAAAGGCAGTTTTCCTTTGTTCTGTAATGCCTGAGTATCTAGCCTCAAGAATGTCTCTAAGACACCGATTAAAACATGGATCATCTAGGTTGAAAATAAAAGGGGAAGTTATAGGTTGAAGCACACTGTTTAAAAAAAAAAAAAGCCTCACACTCTGTCATCTTCATTTAAGATCTCTGCCAAATGCATCTTTTGTTTGAAGTATTTCAACTACAGTAAATTATACACACCTTATAAAGTCCTACCTGTGTAAATAATAAACACATAAGAAATGCAAAAACGGGGCTGGGGAGATGGTGTTTGTTGCACAAGCATGCCACTTAGAGTTTGTATCCCAAGCACCCCCATTATGGCCAGAAACAAAGTGGTGCATGTGACTGATACCCAAAGTGCTCCCAGGCAATGAGAGGCAGAGCCAGGAGGACTCTAAACACCATAGGCAGCTAGACTGGCCTTCCCAGAGGCAAAAGGAGAAACCCTGCCTCCTCAAATAAGGTGAAAAGGAGAGGATCAACACCACAAGGTTGTCCTTTGGACTCCACACATGTGCTGTGGTGCCTGTACACACACACACACACACACACACACACACACACACACACACACACACACACAGGGTCATGCAAACCATTATTAATGATTGTTCTTGGTTTATACCTATGTAATCACCTGTTTTTCAACTTCCAAAAAGTAGACATTCCTCCAAGGAGCACCCATGATAGAATATGTGAGATTGCACAACACAGCAAGTCTGGAACTTTACTTCCGATGCTTCAGGATAACCTACAGATCTTGAGAAACTCAGGTTGCCAAGTTCTAACCTCAGAGCTTCTACTTCAGTAGTCCTGGTGCAGTACTGAAGAATTTGCATTTCTGTGGGGTTTGCAGTGCTGGTACCCCAACCAACCACACTTCAGAAGCCCTGACAAAAAGCTGAGGCAATCCTGAGAAGTTACAGCAGCACGATAGACAGCACAACTTTGGACCATCCACATATGTAAGGATAATGGTTCACTCAAAAGTACTAAATACTAGATATGTCAGTATTTAACTGTCTGCCTTTAAATAACATTCCTGTTTTTGAGACCACTCCAGTTTAGTCAGCTGCCTATCTACAATGACGTCCACCTCAACTTGCAGCCAGATCATAGGCCATGTGTAGAAACAAGCTCTGGAGGCAGCTTCCACGTTGCTGGCATTGGGAAGGTCAGGCAGGCATCTTGGGCCTGAGTGGCTACAGTTCAGGTTCCTGATGTCCCGGAGGCACTGATGCAAAGTCAAGGTTGTGGCATTTCTTCGCACTCAGTGCAGCAGCTTCTTCCACACACCAGGGAAGCAGCTTAATACCGTCACCAAGGGAATTCAGACTTAGTTCTGGCTCCAGCTGTTCAATGTTCCTTCAAGAAAGAATGGATTCTGAGGAATCCAAAGAATCTTGCCTCATAACACCGCCTTCTAGTATCTCCAAACAATTCATATGACAGCCTCAATTTCCTTAAAATGAAAATATTGCCAAATGAAGAGTGCTTCAAGTCATAGATTACACACACACACACACACACACACACACACACACACAACACATATACAGATATGTACTGATTTACTTAAAGGTAATTTTAAACTAAAATGGATTTTTCTTTGTGCCACAAAACTTTGAATTTGTAATGCTTAGTAACCATATAAATTATAGTTGAAGGTAATCTTTCACAAACAAAACATTCCTTTCAGCTGCCAACAACTAGCAAAAGACTCAATTCAGACTGAAGTAGTTTTCCTATCATCTTCTCTCCTCTTTCAGTTTTGGGTATCTTCAAATAAAATATTCAGTACTTGAAAATAAAAAATAGCCATGAGTCAATTGCTTAGAGCAAATGATATTGGAGGTGGTGGAGTTTTCACCCAAGAGGCTGAGTGAAAGCGGAGGAAAGCCAAGTGCATCTTTCCACGTCTGCCTTTTCCACAGCCCAAGACAGCCTCCCGGCAGAGCTGTCACAGTGAGTCCTGTCTTCTATTCCTGAATGCAGTTACTAACCTCGTATTTGTTTTGCAGCTGACAAGCTAATGAGTCCAATTGCAATTCTTAGTTTTAGCCTCAAGTTTCTTTTTGCCTCCAGTCCTGTCTGAATCCTGTTGTCAATCACCAGACTTGAACTTGTCTGACTCCTGCAGAAGGCAAAGAAGCAAGCTGGACTCCTTGTTCACTACCCACCTCCATGTGCACTTCGTCTCCTTTCATTAACTTACACACTAAGGATCTGGAAGCCTCAGCCATGGACTGCAGAACCTTCCTATAATCAACAGAAGCTGATCGCAATGCTTCCAGGCACACCAGGCTCGTGGACCAACACCATCGAGTGCTAATTATAATTTCCTGTGTTCGCGATCCAGCCCTCAGGATTACTGCTGGGACAGAAACTAGAGACCTCCAGATCCTGGGCAGACAACTGCTTCTAAGCCTGGGAGCAGTGACAGGGCCTTTGGTGTCCTGCCAGGGTGGAGATTAGACCTGTTAGACCTCACCACAGCAGAGAGCGTGTTGTGAGATGAACTGGTATTACTGGTGCTCAGGTCTTCCATGAGGCAAGTTATCAAGGAAGAGGGTGGCACAGAGCTGGCTTCAGTATGGTTTGGATTTTTTTTTGTCTGTCTGTTTGTTCTTAGTAAAAGACCCTTACAGTATTGAGTTATAATACCCTCTGATTGAAAAGAATCCTGGTGAGTTTATGGAAACAGCAAAGACCAGAGAGTAAAATTGTGAGAAGCAGCCCAAGGGTCTTTGAACTACCACAGCTTCCTTAAGACTGACTCTTGGTGTACCAAGTGCTTCCAGCCAGAGACAAGAAACCACGCCTGCAGGCCCACACAGGCATCACTCACAGACACACTGGGTATGCCAAGCTGTTTGCACAGTAGACCAAAACAAAATGCCCTTCCAGATTTCTTTTTTTTAAATATATATTTATTGTCCATAATGAGTTACATTATTTAGTGGGCAAACCATGTGATGTTATCCCGACTTCCCCAATTCCCCCCCTCCCCATCCCTGATCAGTTGTATATCCTCCTCCGTGGGCTGTCTGTATTAGTCCTTGTAATCTTAAGATCCTGTAAATCTTAGTACTCATCCCGGTCTTCTTGGGCCAAGTGTGTTGTTCCTTCCAGATTTCTTAAAATGTGGTATTTTGATCTGTTCCTTACTTTTCAATTCTAATAGGTAAAAAAAATGGTAAGATATTTCTGTATCATAATAAAATTCAAAGTATGATGCTAGTTGACAGCTGCCTGTCATTTGCTGGAACCAGTTCATACTGGCCCATGAATATCTTCTTCTCTTGTTCAATGGCATCACATCGGTAATATGCAATTGACCATCATGGAAAATAGTCTAATGTCACCTTTTTGTATTATTTTCTGGAGAGCCAGGTAGTAAATGGCAACCACAAAACCTCAGTAAATCTGAGAGAACACGCTGCTTACAGGTGAGAGGGCACCACAGCTGTGGAGATGATTTGCTGTGTTAGAGTCCAACTCCACAAAGGCAGACCCTCCATGTATTTTGGAAAATTGGAAATAGAAATATTGGGGTGTGACTGGAGAGATAGCTCAGTGACTAAAGGCACTTGCTTACAGGCTGACAGCCTGGGTTTGATTCCCAATACCAAAGTAAAGCCAGATATACTAAGTGGTACATGCATCTGGAGTTCATTTGAAGTGCAAGAGGCCCTGGCACACACACACACACACACACACACACACACACACACACACACACACATATATATATATATATATATATATATATATATATATATATATATACATTCATATTCTATCTCTCAAATAAATAATATTTTAAAAATAGCAATATTTAAGCTTCCACTCTTAAACTATAAGCTTCATATTTTTTTCTAAACATCTCCCTGGGGCAAATTGGAATTCTTATCTTCGTTTGCATGCCCCAGTTTAAATCAAGTATGATCTCAAAGGCATCCTATACATATTCAATTAATCATCATTATGAAAGATTTGGCCTCAATTACTCTTCAGGCAGAGATAAAATATGTTCTTTGAACTTCATCACAGATGAGGCTGCCTTTTTCTGTATATGCAGAGCTGCAGTTTGTATGTTTGGTGTAAGTACATGTCTGCAGATGCATGCACCAGAGTGTAGAGAGACCAGAGGAGAACAGAAGGGATACTTCCCCTATTGCTCATCCATATTTCCTTGAGACAAAGCCTCTCTCTGTCTGAATATGGAGCTGTGCTTCCTGCTTTTCACCAGCCACAGCAATTCTCCGTTCTCCAATCCCTACAGTACTGGGCTTCAAGCATGCATAGCCATACCTGAGGTTTACACGGGTGCTAGGGAAGCAAACTTGGCAATCTTAGGCCCTATCAGGCCCTCCTGATTATGGCCAGTGCTCTTACCCACTAAGTCATGTCCTAGCCCAAGATTACACTTTTGATGATGGCAGTATTATTCATTATTAAGAGAAATTTATTGACTTTTATCTAAGAGAGCTATGGGATATAAAGTCATATGTCTTCTCTTCCAAATTCCTTCATCACAATCTCTTCACATCACTGTACAAATCTCTAAATGACTTCAGAGCCACTGATTTTTAACACTAACTGTCATGGTTTGATCGGGTGTCCCCCACAAACAAATGTGTTCTGAATCCTCAGCTGATGGCAGTTTGGGTTTTACAACCTTGATGGAGCTGTGTTGCTGGGGTGGGCTTATGGGATTATAAGCCAGATTCCCCTTGCCAGTGTTTGGCACACCTTCCTGCCATTGTTTGCAGTGCTGTGGCAGAGGTGATGTCCACCCCTCTGCTCATGCCATCGTTTTCCATGCCAGGATGGAGTCTCCCCTCGAGTCCATAATTCTAATAAAACCCATTCCTCCACAAGCCGCATTTGCTTGGGTTCTTTCTGTGCAGCAACTAGAAAGCTGACTACAACACTAACCAGTACTTAAGCCGACTCTCAATGGGATAATTGGCAACACATCTAAATATTTTATCCTTCTCGAGTAAATATCTTTATTACCTAAAAATTACAATAAAAGGAAAATTTAAAAACCCCTGACTCCAAGTTTTATAATATAGTCTCTCAGAAATTATGGCATTGAAGAATGTAGAAGAGTCCCAGAATATTTTGTACTATCCACAGATACAACTACTAGACAGACATTGGAGGGTGGTCCATGCATCTGGTTCCTGGAGCTATAATCTGAACAGTTGGCCCTGTTTGTGATTTTGCTTCAATAAACTTCTGATAAGGCATTGACATAAAATACTTTACTCCTTGATCATACTCATTTTCCTGTTCCTTTCAGTCCTGAGTGTATGTTTTCTGAATTCTCTCTGCTTCCACAAAAGCCACCAGGCTTGATGTCTTACTGTCAGGGGTTCTCAGTCCATATCTGAGCTAGAATTTCATCAGGAGGCTCAACTGGAGAATTTGGAAACATCCCATTGACAAGAGTCCTTGAGTGTGGAGCAGAGCCTCCTAGCAAAGAAATAGCCAGATGTGTGCACAGCTGCACACAGGAGAAATATCCACCTCATTTCATTTTCTATCCTAGAAAATGTCATCCAAATTGGAATTGGCATCCACACCATATTCTCCCATTCAACAATATCTTTGGAGATAATATCTAAAATATATATGCACCATTTGCATGTATTGTAAATGTAATTTTGTAGTTTCTGTCAACTTTTCAGTGTAAGCATCACACTTGCATGTTTGTACAGGGTGTCTGAAAATATATGGAAAAGACATAAGAGAAACTTATCTGTAATAGTTATTGTATGTTCCTTAACTCCTACAAACTATTTCATGATAAACTACCTCAAAATTTAAAACAGTGGGTATAACTAACTATTAATGTTTTCATAGAACCCAAGAAAACAAGAGGGAAATATGCTTTATTCTTTTAAATAATTGTCCAGACCACATAGTTCAGTTTGTCTTTTTCTTAAGTAGAAATTAAACAATCACAGTTTTCTCTCACAAGGAAAATGATACTCTCTAAGTCTTTTTTGGTCATTTCTCCACAATTGTACACAAAAAATGGCTAAAGCATACAATATGGACACCAATCCCACTGGCTTTGGCGAACTGCATTCACGGCCTTAAAATCATTTTTTTTTTTCCTGAGTTTGTCAGTTAGGAGACACAGAAAAAGGAACAAATAAATACAACAAATGGGTTATTTCTCAAATGCAAATGTTTTGGCTCAAGTTGAAAGATAATGCTGTTTATAGTCATCATATTTTTAAAGAACAAACCAACAGTCTCTTAAAACACACCACGTGCAGAGGAGAAATTATGTAATCTATTCCAGTATTTAACAGAACATCTTCCCCACAGCACACAGCTATGTGTACAAAGAAGGTAAATAAGTACTACTTTGAGAAGATTGTTGCAAAAATTGTTTCAACTGGGCAGTTTGATTATCCAGGGTAAATTACACTGATTACTAACTTTCACTCATTTCATTCATCAAAAGCAATTTATAGCTTGGTGTGGTGGTACATACCTTTAATCCCAGTACTCAGGAGGCAGAGGTAGGAGGATCACCATGAGTTTGAGGTCAGCCTGAGACTACATTGTGAATTCCAAGTCAGCCTGGGCTAGAGTGAGGCCCTACATCAAAAAGCCAAAAATAAATAAGTAAGTAAATAAATAAAGTACTTTATATTCTACTCAGGTTCCATTTTTTAACCAAGTAAAATGAAAGGAAACAATTTATCATTGCACCAATTTACTAGATATATCTGAGATATTGAGGGCCACATGAACAAGCTTTATAACTTATGACTTCAATTACCATCTTAAATTATGACCATTATGTGGTAAGATCAAGTTTTGACACCTGAAGTCACCTATAGGGAAAAGTATCTCTTCTGCTACTAAGACAGACATTATGTGAAAAATATATCATCCTGTCTACCCTTGTTATTAACAGAAACACACTTTGCTATAATATTCTTAAAATTTGTAGATGTAATCTGATCACACATCCTAGATATAGAAATGCTATATGGTAGCTAAAAATGAATATACTACTTTGTGCCAAATATATAAATATATAAATTCTGGCTAAGAAATAACATGTCTAGGAAATACTTGATAATTCAATGTCTTCTTCCAGAACACGCTAAGATTCATGTTCCCAAAAGATTCACACTTAGAATATGTAAACAAAAGACCAAAGAATCAAGCATGTGCTTAACGGATGCTATCAAATTCAGTTAAAGTGAACTTCTCTAGGAATATGTTGACAGAAAGCAGCTTTGTCAGTCAATGCTGCAGAGTCGTAGCAGGTGGCTTGTGTCCTTGTATCCTCAGCCTTGCTGATGGGATCTCAAAGATACCATGAGAACATTCTAACACTCACCATGGAGGAGCAGACCATTAAGGTTTTTTGAGAACCTTGAAGACAGATGAATGCATTCAGATCCCTAAATGAATCTTTTATGTACTTGAAGCAAACTACTTCCTGGGGGGGGGGGAGAGCAAAGGCTAACACCATGCTGATGGACATACAGACAGCAGGCATTATTTCTGCCTAACCTGAAACCACAGAACCAATTTCTCACTGTTCTGGCAGGAGCCACAAAGATCCAGGCTTCTCTGGCTATAATTCTATAATAGATCAATATTAGCTATAAAAAATGTTAGTGCCTGACCTGCTAAATCTCTCCTAATAAATCAATATGCAGGCAGACTCCATCTGTCAAACTGTTGGCTTATTTCACACCTAGCTACCCACTTTTCCTTATAAGCCATTATTTACACACCCACACAGAACAGGTCAGGAGAGCAGAGATTGTGAGGGTGAAAATGATGTTTAAACTATGAATCAACACCTCCTATGCTTGGTAATAATTTTGACCAAGTCACAACTAAATTCCAGTCCACAGCCCATGTTCCACACAGCAGCTGCATGTGTTATAGAAGGGTTACAGACTCTTGTCAACTTCTGTCAGATTGCATCCAGAGTACTGCTCAGGGGTTGTGCCTTTCAAATACACTCAACCCCAGAGCATCTCAGTATTGGTGTGTCTCAGTATGTGTTTATCTGCATTTCAACATGATTTTCAGTGTTAACCTCTGGAGTAGAGGAATACAGTATACAGATTCAAAATACTTCTTCAAATCCATCTGTGTCATCACAACTGTGACTTCAGCCTTATCCCTTGGAGATAATTTAAAGATACATTCCCTGTCAGGGAAATCCATCAAACCTTGTGACAGAGCTGTGTTTCACGATAACCACCATTACCAGGGTAAGTGTGTGTTTCTTCGCTGAAATTTCTGGAATTGTCTGTCTTCATGTTCTATATAATTCCCCTCCCTTTTTCTGCATGACAATTGAAAGCCTAAAGTCTTTGTATTAGACATTTTTATTTATTTTTATTTTTGTTTTGGTTTGCATGCAGAGATTTAGATGTCACTTATTCCAATTGCCTTGTCTCTGTTCTTTCTCTTTCTTGGTCTGTTCATGTAAGATATACTTTTATGATCCTATTCCACTCATTCTTTCTATGCTGCACACTCTTTCTTCTCTACTCTTTACTTTTGCATTTGATATTATCTACTTAATATTCTCTGGAGCCTTTATCACTTTGTACTTTCTAAAGGAAATGTCACCTCTCATCTGATTCTCAGATCTTCACATATATCTTGCTTTCTCTCTTGATTAATTTATGCTAACGCTTGGATTTGCTACATCTGACACCAGCCAAGTCACTAGGGATTTTGCATAGTATAATTAATTAAAAATCACAAATTGTTGATTTTTTTCTAGTCTCTGTATCTAGAATGTGTTTACAAATGAAGACTATTTGGAGAAAGAGAAGAGAAAGACTTCAATAGTTCACAGTTCTTACATACAAATGTAAAGAGTATGTCAAGTGTGCTATTCTGTAATAATATAAAAATGCTCAGAAACTGTATATACTCTCATTTTTAGAAAAACTAGTTTGTTTTGAAAAAAGCTATACCTTCACTGTCCAATACAGTATCTACTAGCAACATGGAGAGATCAAGTACATTCAAAAGTTACCATTCTCAATTGAGATGTGTGCTCCTAACCAGATTGCTAAAATTTACTATTAAAAGTTTTAAGCTATCTGATTAAATGTTATATACTGAACTATTTTGGAACTTTTATATGAGTTACATGATTTAAAGTAATTTTTTGGTTCTCTTAACTTTTAGATATATTTACTATAAGTTTAAAATTGCTTGTGTAGATTGTGTTATATTTTTATAGGGAAGTACCGGTCAAGACAATACTCATGAAGTTATGTACTCTAAGATTAACTGAGCCTGGGGAGGGTGTGACAAGGTATGATGAAGAAAGGATGACCACTAACTACAAAGACACCATCAATGGGAAGAAGAACATAATGTTCAATTTAACAAGGTTGGATACTTATAATTGACAAAAATCAATTTAATATTCCAAAATAACTAACTTAGGTATATCAATATGTCAAATAACCTGATGGTACTGTTACACATTATATATAACATTTCAATTAAAATACATATTCTAGATATTAAAGTTAATCATCATATATCTAGTTCTGCAGTAGGGCTTTGTAAGCATCTACTTAGAAAAACAATTACCCAGGTCTGGGAAGATGGCTCATCAGACAAAGTGCTCACCATTCAGGCTAAGTACCTCTGTTCACGCCCAGACTCCACATACAGAACCTGAAACCATGGAAAGCTTCTGTAATCCAAGCAGGCTGATAGTGTGAAGGGAGTCATAGATAGGAGAAATTTCTCAAATTTCACAGTGAACCCAGTATAGAGATCAAGAGAGAGAAACCCTGCATCAAATGAGATGGAAAGGAGAGGACCAACCTGAACCTTGTCTTCTGACCTCCACTTGTGAACTGTGGTGTTTGCATACTCACCTTCACATGCACATGAACTTATAATGGATGTTTGATCTTCCAGTAACACTGCCCTTTCTGCCTTCTACATCATTAGACTAGGCTTTTCTTGTAGACAAGAAGGGAATGGATTTAGCTATCATGGCTTTCTCCATTGTTCCTGTGTCCACAGTGAGGCAGAGCATCGTGGTGGTGTGTGGCGAGCCCCCTGCCCAGTGAGAGGAATAAC
>PVHP010007232.1:0-57529 GCA_004024765.1 Zapus hudsonius
CAGGAAGCCAGCAGAGGGACAGGACACCCAGGTCAGCAGGAAGCTGGGGAAAAAAAGTGATTCCAAGAGCAGGACTCTTAAGAAGTGGCTTTGTAATCCATAGCAGTGTCTTCCTGCCTCCAAGGAGCCACAAGCTCCTCCCTTTTTGCTAGAGCAAACCTGTCTCCCTGGCTGTCACCTGACTCCCCAGCTCTTTAGCTAACCCCAGGGAATGAAAAGGGGGCCTTCTATTTGCCTCAATTACTCTGCTTGGCAAAGTAGTCAATGAGCTGCCTCCTTCCCTGGTGTTTTCTCCTAATTTGGCCTTTTTATCTGTCCTCCTCAACCCTCCCGTGTGTCTGATCCCCATGGCCTCTGGACCACTGTTCCCACATCATTGCATGAAATGTATTCTGTGAGTTATAATTGTGATCTTAATTAATCATAATTTTAGCAGAGTTAATAATTTAATAACATAAGATTAGCATTATCCGTAGGCATTTTTGTTGCCCATCCTAGACTAAGCGTGCTTTCAGCTCATGGGCTCTGTTAGATTCATCTCTGTGCCCAGTGCAGTGAGCACAGTACCTGACAATTACTGTGAGATCACAGGAGAGAATAGGAATGCTACTTTTCAAGTGCGATTTTTGAGCTTATGTGTCATATTAGAAGCATAGTTAATACACAGGTAGAATCAAATTGTTCTATTTCCTATTTGGTTCCCCTGTCCCTCCCCCACCCCCAACACCATTGTAAAATAATTTTCATAATTAAAATCAGTAAAAGAAAATGTTCACATTTCCTTATATAATGTTACCACTACCAAGGAAAAAAGGCCAAACCCAGAATCACCTTGGATGGGATTCCAGCAGGTGACCCTTTGTAATTCTAATTTGTATTCTCTTTCATCTTCAACTAGAAAAACAGGGGAGAAAGGTAGAAAGTTAAGAGAAAATACTGCTGTGCATACAGTTTTTTTCTCCCCTTTCCAATGTTTTTCTCCTGAATACATGCAATTGGTAATTAAATATATTTCTGCTGGTCTTGTGGCCATATGTCTACAATATGTAAAAATACATTTGTGCGTTTTCCCCTCATTCCTTTTGTTCCCAGTGCTGACTGCTGTCAGAGCGAGCAAGCCGTCCAGATTCCCGTGTGTTGGTATCCATGGGCTCCGACTTGCCAAGCTGCCAGTCTGGGCCGTCACACCTTACTGCCTTTAAAGATTGCCCTGCAGAGATAGAGGGAAATGGCAATTTTTACATGATGCAGTCTGGCGACCCAAGAGATTTGAAGTCAGAACTGGTGCCAAGATTTACCCAGGAGAGCACGCAGAGGCAAAAAAAAAAAAAAAAAAAAAGAGAGAGAGAGAGAGAGAGAGAGAGAGAGAGAGAGAGAGAGAGAGAGAGAGAGAACCTGGGCCAAAAGGAAAAAAAAATAAAAAAAAATAAAAAGAAGAAAGGAGAGGAAAGATGGGGGATGGGACGCCACAATGAAATCTCAAGGGGATCTCTCCAAAGACCCAAGCAGAGGACCACTGAGTGGGCAAAGGCTGTGATTTTAGGACTTTGTGGGACCTAAAGAAAGTCAAAGGGAAGAGGTCGGCTTTTTTGCATGCCCTAAATTGTAGTAGATTGCAGAATGTAAATGAGACAATTATTACACCAACGCTCATCAAGCTGGGCTGGAAAGACTTCAATAGCCTGATGAATATGCATGCAAATTTGTTAATTAAGTTAATTATTCTGCTGAAAATTCATTTGTCTTCCAAGGACATTTTCCCAATGATTTTAACATGCTAGCACCATTAGTCATGCTCCATGCTATTTAACATTACTTTTCGTCCACTTTCTCTCTCCCACCCTTTTTAAAAAAATATTTTAAAGTTCGAAAAAACACTTGATTGGTTCTTTAATTGACCCCTGCAATGTTGGAAGATGCCTAGAGCCAGCTCGGTAGGCATTCTCAGAGACACGTTTCAATTAAATATTTCCTTGATATTTAAAATGCCTGCAAAATGTCACATTGGTGGGGAGGAGAAGAGCTCTATCTGGGATCATTAAAGCCAGAATTTGAATGGTTCTCCATAGTGACTGTAAGAGGTAATCTGTCCCTGCTGTGGGCGATTTCCCAACTCCGAGTGTTATTTGAGGCAGGGATTTACCTTGCTGTGGAGAGCGTGGAGATTCCAGTCTCCAGACTCCTCCTGCCGCAAGGCGGAAACTCAGTGAACATGTGTGTTCAAACAGGAATCAGTACTATGGTACTTTTCTGTCACCCATGAGGGCCCAAACCTGTTACCATGGCAACAAAGGAGGAATGGTGGGTTTAAAATCACATCTAAATGGCAAATTGAGATATTTGGGAAAAAAAAAAAAACCAGTTGAGTTTAATTTTGTTACCCAGTAGTAGCCAAAAAAGAATTGTAAAATGGTCTTTTTTTTTTTTAATGAACCTTATTTTGCTGGGGAAAGCAGGTTTATTTAATGGATGCCTTCATTGCTTCAAAATTGGAATCACAGGTAGTCTGGGTGGATTTGACCAGATTCTTGGTCTTAAGACACCTGGACACACATGAAGTGGCCCATTTACACCGCCCTCCTCCGATGGGCATATGGGGTACTCCCAGACCCCAGCAAGGGACATGGCAAATGTCAGTTCTCTTCAGTAGACAGGCAGAGAGGGGATTTGAAATCAGAGAAACATGGTTGCCCGTGTACTGTCAGAAGGAGAAAAACTAACTGTAGGACCAGTCCAAGGGAGAGCCATGGGAATGCTTACCCTTCTCTCTTATGTCTTCATGTTCTTTAGAAAGAAGGTAAATGCATTTCTTCCTTAACTTCATTCATAAAAGAATCCCTCAATATGGCTTCCAGGTACAGTGTGTATCCTCACAGTTCATTCAGGTCAATCTCTCTTGGAACCAGCCTAATGGAAAAGAGATGTATAATGAAGAAAACAGATTTAATTGAAAGAGTTGAAGAAAAATTAATTGGCATGGCATGTCTTTGGAGCCATCCATATATATTTTATACAGTATGAATGGCACTATGTGTCACATAGATTGTAAACCAATTAAGATGATATTTTAAACCCTGTAATTTCTGTAATTCCATCTGTTTTAGAAGGTTTAATTAGCAAAGTTACAAAAGCCAAATATATTTGAATATTTTGAAGGCAGGACGAATGGGAAAAAAAGGTTTCCATAAATATTTAACTACATGATCGTGTATATCATTTCATGAGTATAGACTATGCATGTGCTTTAAAATGATGTATGTGAATTTCCCTAAATATTACCAAGAATCCACATCCAAAAAGTATGATCAAATGTTGTTGGGCTGCATCAATTAATTCAGTTGTTTTTGTTCAGTTTTTCATCAAACTTCCAGAGATTTCTTCTGAAAAAAAATTTTTATATTTATCATTTAACCTCAGTCATGGACCCAATAGAGTGACTGTTATATAAATTCTATCTTTAAAATACCCTTTCCCTGGTTTTAGAAGGGAGGTTTGCTATTTTGCGAGTTGAAGGCAAAATTTTCAGCCATATTCTAACAGTTTTCAGTCTGCTAATAATACGACCAATACGATTTTTGAGAAATAAGAGCACATGGAGATGTAAGCATCTTTAAAACTTGAATACCGTCTAAATCGTAAACTACAAATTTTAGAATTCAATTCATGTCTCTACTATTAAAGGAAAATATTGTTTTCAATCTTAAAAGACCTGGGCCAACATGAGATCTTTCCATGTTCTTTGGTTTGGATGCTATGCTGAGCAGCTGGGTATTATTCTGGACCTCATGTGGCCCCAGTCACCAATGACTGACAGAACGATGGTGACAATTTGACACAGAATATTTTCTCTTCTCGGAATGCCTGCCGTAGCATGATTGTGACTCGGTGGGTGTCCAGCTCTGACTTTTCTTCCTACTGCCTTTCTGACATATAACAAGATATAAATTAATTTTTATGTGCTTGTCTTCATCAATACCAGAAATAGAGCGAGTATAACTTACTAGTAATTCTACACATAGTCCATATTATTTGAACACACGACTTTTGTTTCTGTTGGTATCAAATACTTAAAAGAAGCGAGGACTCAACCCCATGTTCAGCGCACACGTTGCTCTGGAAATATATTGAGGGGCTATGGGATGACAATGAGAGCAGATTTTCTGTACTCATATCTTACATCAGCCATCCAAGAAAGGTTGACTCATCCCTGTTTGACAAACTAAGAAAGCGAAATCAAAAATGATAAAAACTATGCTCAAGGAATTAAAAAAAAAATTCCAACAATCAAGCCCCAGAACAAGACCAGAAGCCAGAAAGCACATGCAGATTCCGTTAACATTTTGTTCCCTTTGAAGTGTCCCAGTGTTCCTGGATCCCATCACTGTTCTTTAAACACTCGCCAGCCAGGCCATGACAAAGCCAGTCCTTCTAACTTCCATTATGCAGATGGGCTCCAGAACCCCTTGTGGATATTATGATCACTAATGCTCAAGACCTTCGTATAAAAAGGGGTCCTGCCTGCATATATGTGACTACACACCTGCTTCTACAGTCATCCTTGCATTACTTATAATGCCCAATACAATATGAATATCGTACAAATAGTCTCTTCTGTATTGTTTAGTGAGCAATGACAAAATTGCTACGGTGCACATGTGGGGATGTCAGAGGACACCTCCAGGTACAGGTCCTTTTCTTCCACCTTCATTGAGACAGAGTCTTTCTTGGTTAGTACTGGAATGACCAGTCTAGCTAGCTCTTGGACTTTGGAATTATTCTGGCTCCACCTCCCATTTTCCTAGGCACAATGGAATTACTGATGTGAATGAGTTTGAGTCCCAGGTATGTGGGGGTTGGGAATCAAGCTCAGCCAGCAGTCTTGCAAAGAAATCCCCTTTAACTGCTGAGCCATCTCCCCAGGCCCTGATTTTTACTCTCTTATAGGGTTAGTATTGTTTTTAAAAACTATCTACTTTGGTGTATTTTGAGTTTAAACAAAAAAAATATAATGAATTATCTCAGGAAGGTTAAATGGATTTTGTTTGTAAATAGTTCTGTAATTGCAGGAGGCACCTGTTCCTCTTTGCCTCACCTGCACTTCCCTTTCCTCTATCTGTACATCATCACACTTGCAGAAGGCTCGCGCTGATAGGTCAGAGGAAACAGCTTTCTTCTCTAGCATGAGAAGTAAGAAAGGGCCCATGTTGCAGTCCTTGCTACTATGACAAGTGAGACTTTTCCAGATGAAACCAACAGAGTGAGAAGCAAAGAGTGGGAGAGAGAGAATGAGAAATCAGAAAGTTGATACCAGCCCAAGTGGTCTGGAACTTCTCTGTGACAGGAGAAAGGAGTTTTTCTCTTATACTTTCTCTCTCTCTCTCTCTCTCTCTCTCTCTCTCTCTCTCTCTCTCTCTCTCTCTCTTTCTCTCTCTCTCTTTGTCTGCCTAGAGTTGGATAACTCTAAGCCTAACAAATATAGGCTTCTTGCAAAAAAATGGAATAAATATTATGCATCATTTTTTCTTAATTCTCTAGTACTTTTTATTCAAGATTCCCAAGAACAGACGTAGATATGTATCTCTAGAATCATACCTGCTGATGTTAGAACTCTCTGTTTACCTGTCTCTAATTAACTGTGTCATTTTTAGTATTGATCTCTATTTCCTAAGCATTTCAATAGTCTGACAAATCCATCCCCATAACAATGTATCAATTTATAATTACATACCAGAGTTGAGTTTCTATGCTAACAGATTGGCCATGAGACAAAACTGAGTCTTTTTATAGTCCCTGCCTGTTCAGTCACACTTTGAGGATGACATTTGGAAACGACCGTGTGGACTGACTGCTAGCCAGATAATTCAAACCCAAAAAAATCCATTTTGCACCCTGAACTTCTTAATTTACTTGTCTATAAGAATAAATTCAACTTAAAAAAATTGTATCTGTATTTCTGAAATTCTAAAGGGACCTAGAACATTTTTGTACCCTTAGAAGTTAACGTTTTTATTGTGTCAGATATGTGAATAATACTTTGAAATAATTGTAGAACCTAACTACATGTCACCTGACTGACTCACACAGTAGAACCAGGATAGAGTTGCAGAGTTTAAAGTCAGATTACAGTGTACACAAGTTCACGGCCTGGCTCTGACACTTGTTGGTGTTGGTGTGCCTTTAGGCACATTCTTTTAGCTCTCTGAACTCAGTTTCGCCATGCCCCAAGTAAATGTAATCATCCCTTTCTTCACAATATTATTCTGATTATGAAATGAATTAATCACTTTACAGTATTTAATCACTCCCTGGCACAGGAAGTATTCCATGTTATTATTGGATTTTAATTTACTAGTAGAATAGCTTCCTCTAAGGAGCTCTCTTATGCCATAATGTAATACAGTACTCAATTTTTGTCAGCTATGGTAATCTCTGCTAATGGTGTACAAGATATTGGCTAAAAACCTTCATATTTTTTTAGTATGTGACCCTGTCTCATGAAACCAAAAGCTGTTGAGCTCTTGACAACCCTTATTTTCAGCTTTGATGAGTTTTGAGTCTCCTCAGTGTCTACTGCCATCACCATGGGAAAGGTTGTCAGGCTAGCAGTAAAAGTAGCATTTATATTCATTTCTCCACTTCCTCTGCAGTGTTCTCCTGGTGGCTGTCGTAGAGATGGCTGGTCTAGTACTAAGCACCGGGCTTTCTCTGCTTCTTGTCATTTTGATGAGTCTGAGGTCTCTCTAGTATTCTGACTGGTGCATTCATGACCTCATGGTGGTTACCAATATTCCCAGAAGCCCTTCACTGTTCTGAGTCCATCAACATTTTGACATGGAGGACAGAAATGGACAAAAGCAATGAGACAAAGAAACAGAGGAAGTACTACTTTGAGTGAGGAGGATGCTCAGTGGATAGGGGAGTGGATAGCAGGATGGGAACATGACCAAATTATAGTATTTCATATATTAAAGTTATCAATTTGAAAAAAGAAAAGGCTAAACAAGTTGTGGGACTGAGGATATAGCTCAATGATAGAGGACTTACCTGGCAAATAAGGCCTTGGGTTCAACCCAGCAATGTAAAATGTTAAAAAATAAAAATAAATAAAAATTTAAAAAACAATCAAGTAACTGAACTCCATCCATATCTGCTAGTCCAACTGTGGTGGTCTTGTGCCAGGTCTGTCTTTTAACTTTTTTATTATCTTAAAAATGAATTCTGATTAAAAACTATTTTTAAAATGTATTATGTCCCTTCTATGTGCAAGGGACCAGGTTTAGTGTTTATGTGGTTTGCATGGACATATGCTAGGAGAAACTATAGACCCTGGCCTCTTAGTAGCATCCCATGGTAAATTTCTGTGTGCATTAGAGAACTATAATGTAAGCTCTAAAGTGAGTCATGCTGCAAAGACAGTGTTATGAGCTGAGTGTGTCCTCTACCAAATTTATATGTTGAAGTTCCTATCGCTAGTACTTCAAAGTATGGCAGAGAGTCTTTAAAATGGTAATTTAGATTAAATGAGGTCTTTAATGTGGGCCAAACATGTGATGTCTTCATACAGCAAACCTAGATACAGACACAGATGGAGAAAAGTCACATGAGGAGATAGGGAAAAGATAGCTAACCATAGGAAGGAAGGAAAAGGGCCTGAGGGGGAAAAAAATCAAGGTTGCCAAAACTTTGATCTTGGATACCTAAGCCTCCAGAGTTGTAGGAAAATATCTGTCGTTAAGCCACTAAGGATTTCAATATTTTGTTACGGGAACCTTACCCAAATGAAAGACTAAAAGGAGGTTTGTCCCTTACCACCAGCAGAGGCTCATAGCTGTGACTTCTCAAAAGTCAAACAGTGATGACAAAAAAGACAGACTGAGGGCTGAAGATTTCTGAGGGGTTAAGACACTTGCCTGCAAAACCTAACAACTCAGGTTCAATTCCCCAGTACCCATGTAGGCCGGATGCACAAAGTGGCACAAACATCTGGAGTTCATTTGCTGTAGCTAGAGGACCTTTGATGTACACCCATGCGCTCTCTCGCTCTCTCTCGCTCTCTCTCTCTCTCGCTCTCGCTCTTCCTCTCTCTCTCTCTCTCTCTCTCTCTCTCTCTCTCTCTCTTTACAAATAAATAAAATAAAATAATGCTGAGAAGACCCCCCACAAACATGGTTGCCTGATTGGTTAGGGGACTTTACTCAAGTACTTTTCAGCTTGAAAGAATGATATTTTATTTGAGTGGATTTACAACTGATCTAAGTGAACTGTTGTAAACATTTTGCAGTACTGAGCTTTTCTGTGTATGTTTAACTACTATCAAATAAAAGCATTTACACTGAATTTAATTAGTTTAAAATTAACTTACAGATCTGAATTCAATTTTTATTTTGAGATCATAGTGATAACACCTATTTCAGTTTTAAAAGATATTTGTGTATCTATGTGGTAAAATGGTTATGATAGACCAAATGAACATATAGAGCATCTCACAATGACACATCTACTCCGTGTAAACCATTTCAAGATCAGCTATAATCTACTCATCCAGCAAAACTCCTGATTAAATATTCTATTATTAATTATAAGCTTTATATATTTGACTTCCTAATGAATATTAAACTTTAACAGGAGTTAAAGTGGTTTCAATAGACAATTAAATTTAAGCCCAGTGAATAATCTTTGAGTCCAAGTTTCCTATTGAGTTCCATCTAAATAACCTCAGGAGATGTTTCTACCACTACTGAAAGTCAACCTACAAAGAGGGTTCCCCAATACATTTCCTATGTATCTGTTATATTATGCAAAATACATTTATATTATTTATATATAATATGCAATACATTTCCTATGTATCTGTTATAATATGCAAAAGTAATCAGCAAATGTTCATAAGACATAAACTTAATAAATATATTTTATTATACCTAGTACCTTTGATATTAATATCTATCAATAATTAGTCAATAAACCTTAACTGACATTTTAAATTAATCTTTAAAACAAGTAGCCGGGCGTGGTGGTGCACGCTTTTAATCCCAGCACTCGGGAGGCAGAGGTAGGAGGATTGCCGTGAGTTCAAGGCCACCCTGAGACTACAGAGTGAATTCCAGGTCAGCCTGGGCTAGAGCGAGACCCTACCTAGAAAAAAAAAAACAAGAAAAAAAAACAAGTATAAAATATGTATTTATAGGAAACACAGACCATATGCTGTAATTTCTCTCTGGCAGATAGAAAACCAATGAGTAGGAAAAATTAATTTTGGGTTGACTCAAAAAATTTAATTCAGAGCCAGGTTTGGTGGTGCATGCCTTTAATCCCAGCACTTGGAAGGTAGAAAAATTGGAAGGTAGCAGAGAGTTTGAGGCCACTCTGAGACTATATAGTGAATTCCAGGTCAGCCTGGGCTACAGTGAGACCCTACTTCAAAAATCTAAACAGAAATAATTCCATAATCCTTGACCTGAGTGTGTCTCTATATCTTTTCAAAATAATATTTGAAGAATGAACTAGAGGTTTGAAGGTAAAATGTCCCCCATAGCTTCAAGTGTTTTTGTGATTAAGTCTCATACTTGATCCCCACCTGATGAAGCCTTTGGGAGGTGGAGCCCTACTGGAGGATGTGTGTCAATGGGGGCGGCTTTAGGATTATATAATCCCCCTTGCTGATTCTAGCTAGGTCTTCTTGCTGTTTCCTCCCTGCTGATGTGACAAGATGTGATGTACAGCTGGCTTTCTGCTCTTACCATGTTTTCCCTACCATGAGGAAAGTTCCCCCTCTAAACTATAAGCCAAAATAAATCTTTCCTTCCATAAGCTGCTTCTGGTTGGGTGTTTTGTCCCAACACTAGAAGCTAACTACTACCATAACTCTCAACAGATATTGTATGCTTGGAAAATTTATTTAAAAAATAGAAATTCAGAGCCAAAGTCAATGAAACATGAAATGAGGATAAACTTTTACAGCAAAACCAAAAAAGCTAGCCATTCTATATTTTAGTAACTACAAACCATGAACTCAAAAGAAGCAAGCCCCCAAACACATTTGCTAGAGCTCAGTTACAAAGCCACACTGGCCATGCCAGGGTTCTAGTTAGAGGAGTCCAGAAAGCTTTCTCTTCATGTGTGTCACAGAGCACAACACTAGTCTCCAGTGGTTCTGCGGGTTTCTTCTAGAACATGAACACCGTAATGTGCCCTCTCCCTTCACTTCTTCCTGTAGCAAGTCTTCCTGAAAAAAAATTTTTTTTTACCAATAAAGAATTGTTATTTAGGACAGCAATTTAGCCTAATCAGAATTTCCATGAAACCATGCTATCTTTTCAATTTGTATACAGACTACATAATGTTGCTAGTGTAAATATTCCTGTAAAAAAATGACAATTTTGGGCTGGAGAGATGGCTCAGCGGTTAAGGCACTTGCCTCCAGTGTCTAAGGCCCCCCCCCCGGTTCAATTCCCCAGGACCCACATAAGCCAGACCCACAAGGTGGTGGCCCTGGTGCTCGCTCTCTCTCTCTCTCTCTCTCTCTCTCTCTCTCTCTCTCTCTCTCTCTCTCTCTCTGCTTGAAAATGAATAAATAAAAAAATGACAATTTTGAACTCAGGGGTGTGTCTACAAGCAGTGCTGACTCTAAGAGGTGTTTAATTAACAGGACAAGAGATTGATATGCATCTGTTCTACAAAGAGTAATTGTAGATAAATTTTATCTGTGTCAAGTGCCTTGGCATTGCAAGAAGAAAAGAGAAAGTTGCTGGATCTGTAATTTGCATTGGGGTTGGGGAGTGGATAATTGGGTCAGTTGGGTTCATGTACTGAATTAAAGAATTGCCTGCCAGCTACTGAGTTGGCTGTCATAGACTGTCCCAATCAAGCATGACTACAGATCTCAGAACAGTGACAGGGATCAAAATAAAAATCCACATTTTACTTAGGTTCAAACAAACAGCCAGTGCTATAATTGACTCTATGCTTGATTACCAAGATACTTGGTAGCTGAATGTTCAGTTCACTGTATAATAGCGTGTTGAAAAGGAAGTCCTGGTTTCTCTTAAAATTCAGATAGATTTAATTTATTCATCTCTATTTAAGGAAAACTAGCAATGTTGAAGGAATGAATGCTTGTTTGGCTATGTCTCATTTCCAGAAGAGAAGAAAGAAGAACACTGACATCACAAACAATAAACCCCATCTCAAAAATTTCTGACTTCCATAATTGATGAACATTTCCTGAAGACACACGTGTTTTTCTTCATATTCTATTTAAATGCCTCAAAAACAGCAGGACAATGGCCAGACTCCCTTGTTAAAGGAAACAATTAGTTGGTAGTATAGGTTATTTTAATGGACATATCACTTTAAACAAAGCCATCACATCTGTTCTGCCTTCTAATTACAAATGCAAAAGGAATACGATTCACCAATGCATCATAAAAGAGTAAAACATAAGTGATTTAAATGCATATGTATGTTTCTTCTTGGATATAGCATGCAATCTGCTATGTTGTTCACATGTTCTGGGCACAAATCAGATGGAAAACCTGTTTTCTGCTGAAATGTGATAAGTTCAGTACTGTACTGGAAGCAATAACCTTCATCATACTGGATAGTGTGCTCTACAGAAGCCAAACATATCCCAAACTAAGCTGCTCCTGGACAATGAGAATGTATGGAAGGCTGATGTGTCACACGACCCTGATGCAGACTAAGTACTAAAATATATTAACTAGTTGTCATGGATTGAATGTAAAACGATCCCCACGTGCTCATGCGTTTGAACACTTGGCCCCAAGCTGGTGTTACAGCTTTGGAAGGTCTTAAAAGCTTTCATAAGGTGATGCCTCAGTGGAGGATGTAGGTCACTGGTGGAAGTCCTTGATATTTGAAAGTTTATCCTTGCCTCCCCTCCCCTTCCCTCCCTGATTCCTGCTATGCCAATATGTGAGCAAGAAGCCACCACATTGTCCCACCACCACATAACAGGTCAATGTCATGCCTTCATTCACTGGACCATCTCAAACTGTAAGCCAGAAGAATTTTTTCTTCTCCTTCATTAAGTTGTTTCTTGTCTGGTACCTTGTAACATCAAAAAGAGAAGTAATTGACGTGGTAGTATATAGGAGTTACTCTCAGTGATAAATAAATAATTTTTATCTCTTCATATAAAGGAGAACACATGAGAAGTATACTCATAGTAGTACCCAGATCACCTCAATAACATTAGATGTTCCCAAATGATAAATAATTAACTTAGATTTTTATGCTAAATGTTAGAGCAGACATTGGTATGTCATATTGTTTTCTCCTCAAAAAAGAAGGTAAGTTTCTATTTTAAAAGTAATCCCACTTAGTATGGAAAACAATTGGATAGAGGTCATTTTCTGGACCTTTAGTAGTGCAGAAAAGCAAGAGTTTGACTAAAGTTAGAGCAAGAGGCAAACTCCATAGTTCAGGACTATATATAGTAGGTCATAGTAGGCAATGAATAATCAGTGTTATGATGTCAACTCTCACTGAGTTAACAATCACATCTCAAGTGCCAGAAATAACAATTTGCTATATCTATTCCCAAATGTACCTTGAATTAATTCAACCTGGGCTTTTAACCCTGCATTTTACTGGAACTGGGATTGTTGTGAGATGAGGCTGGAACTCAGTTCTCCCCATGTTCAGAAGTGACCATCTCAAAACTATACTTGACCCTCAGGAATGTCCTGTTACAGAAAACAGGGAACATTAGCTTGTTGGAATTATCTTCTGAATGAACAAATAAGCCTGAAAGTCTGGGCAGATAATTAACTGACCCTGACAAAATCATGCTTCCCCAGAACCACTTTACATGGACATATTAAAAACAAAAATCAATACAGCCTTTTAATCAGAAAACAAGTTTCACATTCAGTTTAGTGTAGTTAAATCACAGGAAAATTCTGTTAGTATCACTAGTCCAGGATTGTGGGAAGAATAGAATGAACTAATATATGGAAAGCTGTTAAAAGAGTGCTGAACAGACATTCCCATTAATATTATACAGTTTTTTAAACTATGACCCAAATAACTAAATCAAAACCTGATCAAATCCATATCCAATAGACAATGGATTATAAATCTATCAGTCACAACCTGAATTTGATGACATCAGTGAATACAGCCAAAGCTTCAAGATACACTGAATACACACTGTAGAGTTAGTCAGAACTATGTTTAAGAATCACTCTCTTCTGTTCTGTCCAAGTTTGGGGTTCAGCTTGTCAAAGCCTCTGTCTCCTCATCTACAACACAGGCATAATAAATAATGAATAGAATTTCACAGGGCCAGGAGTGATGGTTGATATTCAGTAGTAAAAAGCAAGCAACATGAATCACTGAAGGTGCTCAATAAATATTCATCATTATTAATATTATATCCAATCCTGCCATCAAATGTTATCACTTTCTGTCAGAGCTCTAAGAGTGGATTCTGTCATTTTCATGAGTAAGAGAAAATTCTGATGGGGTTTGGCACATAAGGACCCTGAAGAAAATTATTTCTCCTTTACATATACAAATGACTGTCTTTGATATTAATATGAAATCTCCATGTGCATAAAAATGAGAGGAGACCAAATGCTCTGTATATCTATTTGGCTTTCGAACTTCAAAAGAAGAACTCCAAAGCAATCTGCTCTAACGTGCGGCCCTCTCAGCCTGCTGACTGGATTTGCTAACACAGTATCACATAGAAGCTCATCTTCAAACAGCAGCTTTCTTCCATCTTGCTGACATAAAAGACGTGTGCACATGCATCCAGTGAATGTTTTCCTTCCAAGCATCTTCCGCAGCTTTTTCCAGTCCCCCTGAGACACCTGAAGGTCAGGATATCCTGGCAGATTTCCCATGTGTGAGTTACCCAAACCTCAGGTCCCATGCCACTGTTATCCTGTAGCCTCTCAGTAATAGGTCTGTGCGCAAAACCATTGCCATGACTCCACATGCAGAAACACGTCCTTAGCCCAAAGTGTCAGGTCTTCTCCTCTTTCACCAAGATCCACCCTTACTTTGCAACCCGCTGTGTATGTAGGAGACTGGTCTTTGGGAATTCTTGCTTTCTCCTCCCAGTGGATTTAACCAAAGGAAGGTAGATCTACATTGAAATGTGAGAGCCGAGAGAACCATCTTATCCTTTCTTTTTGCAATGCGGTTTAGAAACGGTTACTCTTCTTGACATAGATCTGAAGATCCCGCCAGGCATCCTTCTCCCATACCAGCCCGTCTTTGTAGGTTCTGGTAACAGCTCCTAGCTCTTGCTTGATCGAGCATGATGGTGGCAATAGCTTCCCTCATTGAGCTTAATTTTACTCTTTTCAATTTTGTAGAAGTGCAAGTGCAGTCGAAAAGCAGAGAGAACAGGCAGGAAGCAGGATAGGCTACAAAACCTTAAAACCCACCCCAATGGCCCACGTCTTCCAGCAAGGCTCCCCCTTCTAAATGCTCCACAGCCTTCTAACACAGTGCCACCAGCTGTGGACCAAGTGTTTAAAAATATGAGCATATGGAGAACACTTCACATTTGAACGAAATCAGAGCATAAGAATACATTATTTTTGACTGCACAATGTTTGGTACCAAATTGTTTGATTTATAGATTTGATTATTTACTTATTACTTAATGGTAATACTTTGCCAAAAAAATATGCTACCTTACATTAGTTTCTGGAGGTTTTTTGAGTTTATGAAACCCACAGGTATTCAAACTAAGTATTATTAATGCGTTAGTTACAAACACTGTAACCACTAGCAACAGACAATCCAACCTCAGCTCTACAGACCTCTGGAGGACATTTATGTAACTTATCTGGAATTCAGTTCCTCAGTGACCTCAATGGGCTTGGGACCTAATTAAAAAAATATTTCTTTCACTTTTCTGTCACCTAATATGAATATAATACACAATATTATTATATTTTATTATCTATTATATTTTGATTTTCAATTGAAAAATGATACTGTAACTATTTCTAAGTCACCCATGATCACTATTGATGTCCAGTGTTTTGTTCCTTTTTGTTTTTAACATAAAGTATCAGTTTATTATAAAGAACCTACATTTCAAGAGGGATTTCTTTCTGTCTGTCTGTCTTTTTTTTTCTTTCTTTCTTTTTTGATTTTTGTTTTTCAATGCAGGGTCTCACTATAGCTCAGGCTTACCTAGAACTCACTCAGTAGCCCCAGGTTGGCCTTGAGCTCACAATGATCCTCCTACCTCAGCCTCCTGAGTGCTGGAACTAAAGGTGTGTACCACCATGTATTTTAGGTGAAATAGCATCTTACTAACCCAGGCATCATCCTATTTCCTCAGTGTTGTCCTTATAGATGCATACTCTAAAAGCAGCCGAGGTGTGCAAGAAAATAACTAACTGACTTCATAATCTGCAAGTAACAATGGACGTACCTATAAACAAACACCTATGATCCCAACAAGGGTAACTATGTATGTACCTATAAATAAACACCATGATCCCAAGAAGGGTAACTATGGATGTACCTATAAACAAATACCTATAATCCCAAGAAGGATAGCTATGGATATACCTATAAACAAACACCTATGATCCCAAGAAGGTGAATTTTTAAAAAGAGAGAACAAGCATGGCTTCATGAAATCTCTGGAGGGCAAACAGATTTGTCTGTCATATGAAGAAAGAACATTAGCTAGGCTTATAAGCTGGTAGAAGTGGTCCATCTTTGTGGCCCTGGCCACTCCTCTGGAGTAACCCATGCCAGAATTCAGCCTTGGTATCAGAGGTATCAACTCTTCTACCCAGTGACTTAGTCCCTCAACACAGACAGCAGCATGAGGATCCCTTCCCTGACTGGGTAACAGCTCCATACAGGAAGCGTGTGGTCTGCTGAATTGATTGTATGGTTTGGAAGGGAGCTAAGCCCATGACCTCTTGGTATAAATTGTTCAAACAGTCATGTAATTGGCACTTACTTTGCAAGGATTCTTCCTCTCCCTTCAGTTTCACTTACTTTACATGATGAGTCCTGTCCCTGAATCTGCCTTACCCCAAAAGTTGTGTCTACACCCCACTGTGAGGAATGTCGATCTGGCAATGATCCAGTTCATTGGATCAACATAGCTGGCGGAAACAGATAATTTAAGCTCCAAATTTCCCCATTAATCAAAATAGTCTGATGACGGGTACATCTGCTTTTACTTTGGGTTGTGTAGACACAGTCTAATTGTGCATTTCCTAAAAACAAAATTGTATCATCTGGAACATTCATAGAGCTCTTCCTGCCCACATTTCTTTCCCAGCCTGTTGACTGAACAGATAACTCAGTAATTAAAATTTATAATCAACACATGTTGAGTAGTTTTCCTCTTTCTTCTGTCTTTACAATCCTTTCCTCTAACTTCTGGGAGATTTGCCAACTGTTCCACTCCTTCACAAGTAAATACTTGAGGTTATATCTGCCTGCAGTGCTCACCTTGGCTCTCTCTCTTTCTTAAACCTGGCTTCATTCTGTCCATCTCAGCCCTTCCCAACTACCCCTGGAACTGAGCCCTGCAAAGCACTGACCATTCTGTCCCAAAGGCCAATTGTAGACTAATACATTGGTATTCTGGCCAGGACCACCCCCTCTGGAAGGCCTGAGAGGCCTCGATGAGTTTATTTGTCTTGGGCATCTGCAGTAGAATTGGGCAAGAAAACCCTGTATTAAACAAATAGAAAGAAGGGCTGGGGTGGGGGCTGTTAGACATTGAGGTTGTTAGCATAGAACTAGAAGTACCCTTTACCTGACGACACAACTATTTTCCAATAAGGAAAGCCCAAGAGCTTGGCCTGAAGTTTACTGGGAGTTGACTCTGAGTTGACTAAGGTCACAGTTAGCTTTAGAGGGTGTTAAAGAGCACATGGGCTTTGAAGCAAACCTGAACCCTGGGCCCAAAGCGGGAAGGCAGGATCCCAGATTTGGCTCTTCTTGAGTTCCTCCCAGCCTTCTATCACCAAGGAACTCCTCCATGCACAGGTCTCCCTTCCTCGCCACAGCAGAGCTGCACAGGGATGGAACCACACCAGAGGTGAGCAGCCCTTTCCTGCTCTGTTGCCCTGAACCCTTGCTTGGGCCACAGGGACTTGGGACTGAGGGACAGCCTGTTCCTTAATTAAAGCACAAGAGCCTCTAAGCCATTGCCTGATCAGTTAAGCACCACTTTTAACCAGAGTCACCTTCATCCACGAGTAAATGAAGCAGCTCCTCACAGCTCCAAAACCTGTGAAGCCAAGGCGGTATTTTTAACACAAGCATTTTAAACAATGTCTGTGCAGAACCACTTTTGCTTTTGCTGTTGGTGCAGGTGAGGAGCTGCTAACAGCTGAGCTCCTGAGTCGACATGTGTGGCCCAGGGTGGGCCCTGGATTTTTCAAAGGGTAACGTTTTCACACATGGAGAAACACACCAGTGTTTTTAGTATTCATGGCTCAGTATAGCTCCTTCATGAGGATTTCATAGACAAACAAGAAGCATCTAACAATGGAAATCCTATCACCTTATCTGCTCCACCTTCCTTCCATCTGGAAAACACATATCCAGAAAAAAACTTTCTTCTTGAATTCTGAAAAACTTTTAGCACAGTGCCTAGAATCTTCTCTTAGAGGACCCTCGAGGGTGTCTACAAGGTCACCTCACCTGAAGAAAGCTGGGGCTTCCAGACCTGCAGCTTCTTTACTCCAGCCAAGACCTGTCCTTAGCAGCAGGGCAGCTTTCTGTGATTAACGATGAACACCAGGACATGACTTCTCAGCTTATGACTTCTCAGCAGAGCCAGTGGGCTACACAGAAACAGGAGAGCATTGCCCCAGGGCACAGTGCAGGCTCAGGTGCATCAGGCCAGCACTTTGTAGCAGTCACATAGGGATACAGGAGGCCTTTTGTGCAGAGAAGACTGGAGACACCTTACTCCAGTGTCCTTCCCCAAGCCTGCACAGCCTCCTACCAAGCCTTCTTTGGATCCCACGAATTGGGTGGCTCTCTACAGGCTCCCAAAGGCCCTTCTCTTTTGTGATGAAGTGGTCTAGAATGTGTCACTGTGCCCTAAGTGCCTCTGAGCAGAAGGCATTGAGTTCCTAAAAACTCCTGTCCATCCAAAAGCAGAGGGTAGAATTCTACACGATGTGGCTGTTATAAAATCACTTCCCAAAAGTTTCTTAAAGCCAGGGAAGATTGACGTATCAGGGCAGACACCACCACAAAACCATCATATTTCCTATTTATCTGTCCTTTGAAAGTCATTTGTTTATCTGTGTCCTTGATCCCCTTCCTCTTTATTAAGATGGCACATAAGGGGCTGGAGAAATGAATGGCCCAGCAGTTAAAGGCACTAGCTTACAAAGCCTACTGGCCAGGTTCAATTCCCCAGACATCCATGTAAAGCTGGATGAGGGCTGGTTTGCAGCAAGAGACACGGGTGTGTATACACACACACACACACACACACACACACACACACACACACAAATCATTTTTTTAAATGATGCATACGCTCCATATTCTAACTATCCCTCTGAGTCACATTTTTTGGTGAACTCTTGGCCTTACATGATTAAATCTGTTTTCTCTCTGGCTAATCTGTCATCTTTCAATTTAATTCACAGGCCCTCAAGCACTGACACTAAGAAGAGGAAAAGCTTTCTCCCCACCCCTTACAGAGGGATGGGAGTGTGCTTGGTATCTTCCTCTCACCCTGCAGACTGACCCTCTGTCCCGTGCCCTTGGTGCTCCCTAAGATCCTCATCTACAGGGACTACTTGGGTGGGCTCTCTTGCCCCCAGGTTTCTGAATGCCTTTGACTAAAGGGTGGCCTCAGCGAGTTCTAATAAGGGTAGATGGATGAGGTCACAGTACTTATTCTCAGTTTCTCTCAGGGATCTGGGGTTTCCAAGGGCCTTGTTCCTCAAAAGCAAATCCTTGCTCCTGCAAAGGCGCCTTCACACAACTTCTCCTGTGGTGAAGGAGGCTTCATACAGCTCTGGCTCCTGGTTCTGTTCATTGCTGCTTCTGGTCTACCAGTGACAGAATCCTAAATAGCCCCAAGTACTAAAGCATACCTTAAAATGCTCCCATATCAGCTGGCTTTTAATCCAAGCACTTGGGAGACAGACATAGGAGGATCACTGAGTTCAAGGCCACCCTGAGTCTCCGTAGTGAATTCCGGGTCAGTGTGGGCTAGAGAGTGAGACCCTACCTTGAAACACAAACAGCAAAAAAAGTTCCCATATCCTGCTCCATCTTTCTTAATTGTGAATGGTCTCGTGTCAAACTCCTTCAAATTACCCAGCATGGAGACAGCACTGCTTAGTAGAACCCTCCTTGATATGCAAGAAAGCAGAGATGACACAGGTGTGGTGGCCGTCTACTTGCCACTCTGGGACCCATGGACTCCTCCTGCTCACAATCTTTACTCCCAGTTTGTCACAGTGATGTGCTGACATTCCCATGGTCCTCACAAGATGAAAACACAGTCACTGCTGTATTAGTTACTTTCTCGTAGCTGAGACAAAATACCCGACAAAAATCAGTTTCAGGGAGGAAGGGTCACAGCTCCAGGTTATAGTCCTTCATGGCAGGGAAGGCATGGTGACAGGAGCCAGTCACAGTCAGTCCAACAGTGTGAAGCAGACAGAGTGACAAATGCTGAATGCTCAGGTAGCTTTCTCCTTTACATATAATCCAGTAACTCGGGATGGTGCCATCTACACTGAGGGTGGATCCTCCCACCTCAACTAATCTAGAAAAGCCTCCACAGACATAACTAGAGATTGGTTCCCAGGATGACTTTAAATCCTGTTAAATTGACAATGGGAGATTAACCATTGCAATTGTCCTTGCCTTGTAAGCCACAGGCCTAGAGTTCACTGCCAAGAAGAAGGTAACAGAAGGTAATACCACAACATTCCAGCATTGGCAGGTGGGCACAGAGAAGTCCCATTTTCTAATGTCCTTCTTTGAGGAGAAAACCAGAAGGGTCACCCTACATCTGGTTGAGAGAACGGTTGAAGAATAATGCATAGTAGACTCTGTACTGTCCCAGAGCAAAACCCTCCTTCTTCACTCTCCTGCAGTAAATGAAATCCTCTCTGGATGGATATCTCAGAGATCAGAAAAAAGCTAGACTTTCTATTTTTTAATAAAATATCATTTCTAATGTGAATGATAGCCAACATCCTTCCTGCTTTCTTTTCTCACTTCATTCCTTGGAATATAGGATTCTGGGTGCCTCACCTAGGAAACCATGTGCCGGGTCCTAAGGCAGGAAGAGAACAACTTACCCTGAACTTGTCAGCTGCTGCTGTAATCAGAATAGTATTTAATCAGTCCAAAACAATCTTGTGTTAAAGTTTAACTCTCATTTCAAGGTATTCAGTGGGTGAAAACTTTATCCAACGATGGTATTGAGAGGCAAGGCCTTTGAAAGGTAATTAGGAGGAGATAAAATCATCAAGGTGGATCCATCATGATTGAATCCTGGTGGCATTACGAGAAGAGTGAAAGAGACTGACACTTACATGCATGTGCCTTCTGTCACCTCGTACCACCTGGACAAGTCAGCAAGGCCAAGATGCAACCCCTTGACCCATAAACCAAAGATGCACGTGGACTTTTGTTATTAGCAATAGAAAGTAGAATAAGACAGCTGCTATGGTTTGAATTATACATCCCCCATACACTCATGTGTTCTGAATACTTAATCCCAAACTGATGGTGAATGTGGGAATGGAGCCTTGTGGAGGAGATGCACTGTTAGGGGCAGGGCTAGGGGTGTTTTAGCCAGTTTTCCTTTGCCAGAGCTCGGCTCACTCTCTTGCTGCTATTTGCCACCTTACATGGAAAGAAGTGATGTCCAGCCTCTGCTCGTGCCATGCTTTCCCCTGCCATCATGAAGCTTCCCCCTGAGGATGTAAATCAAAGTAAACCTTTCCTTCCATCAGCTGCTTTTGGTCAGGTGTTTTGTCCCAGTAATGCAAAGGTGTCTACAACAGGTGCTGAAAGCAAAATGGAGGTCAGTGGATGATTCGGCCCCTCACCCTTTCCATGTGACAAAGCATGTCTGTGGCTTTAAACTATTCACTTTCACTGTTTTCCTGTCACTTTCAGGAACCAAATTCTTTGGCCTGGCTGTCAAGACCACTAGAAGGTGGCCTCTACCTACCTTCCCAGCATACAGATGCTCCAGATATCCTTAGAGCAGAGCATGATCAAGGGTCAATCAACCAGAGAATCCAGAACCTTCTACACTGAGTCAGAAGTCATGGGCTGCCTTAAAAAGTAAGTGGCAATGCCTTAGGCATGGTGGAGATAAGATGACTAAAATGTTTGTTTTTTAATCCTACAGATGTCTATATGGTGAAAGAATGAAAGAGAAATTAGAAAATGATGGAAGTACACAGAGACTAGGCAAGGTCAGGGAAGAAGAGTTGCACAGCTTCCTTGGGATATGACTTTCTTCAAGGTCAGGAGGGTTTGTGGGTCAAAGGCCCTGCAGAGTAGCATGTGGTAGAGAACCAGGTGCAGGACACTCCCAGGAGAGCCAAGGGTCAGAGTCTTAGATGATACTGTGGCTGTTACTATAGCCCACCCAGCCTTCCACACAAGAGAAGCCAGGAAGTGGGAAGATTAAATCTATTTTCACACCTACTCTAACCTTCCTGGGCATTCTAGAAATAACCACCAGACCCTGAGCCCTTCAGTAATTAAAGAATAAGGAAACTGATGGCTCGGGGCTGGGAAGCAGGATGGAGGGGCAGCTGTGGATGCTATGAAGCCCCAAGGCCAGCAGAGGAAGATCCTCATGTCCTGACCTCAACCTAAACATTCACCTTTTCAAATTTTCCCTAATTAAAGCCTCAAAGAAATACTCTCAATAATAGAAATGAGTCAGAAAGCATATTTAACATTGGTCAACCTCACCATCCATCCACTGATGATTTGCAATTTAAGATAAGGAGGTGGCTTTTTAACCCAGCAAACCACCAAACACCTAAAGATAACATGTATTATTCTTGAAGGTTTAAAGAGATACATTTTGTTATAAATGGCTGGTGGTCATGCAATGCAGAATAGTACTTCTAGTACTTTTTAGCAAGAAATAGAACCAGCACACCTTCCACCCAGGCATCTCAGTGGAATTATCTAAAGATAATCCAGGGCATGTCCTGGATTCAAGTCTTCTTGAATCGATGCCTCTGGTTCAGCCTCAATCCTCTATGTTGGCATACTGAAGATGGCATCCACTTTTTTAATGAGTTTCTCATTATGTTACCAGCTGAGTGATACGAATTTGGACATGATTTCACAAAATAACAAAATAGTACATGAGTGACGAAATATTATTATACAGGCACTAGCCCATATAAACAAAAATCTAAGGTTTATTAACTTTCTACTTTAGGCCTCTGTGTTAAGCTTATGTTTCCATTGTTTCTTCCTGGATATAGTTTAACTCTTCATCCTCGATTTTTATAAAATTTTTAAAGACTTATAAAATACATGTGTCAAGTAACTTGATATGTGTCATGATGAGTCAATCAGAACAGATGAAGACACACTAACAATCCCTTCCTTCCCACGCTTTTCAGTGGCTTTAACCACTGTGTGCTTTTTATTGCTCCTGTTCCATGTCTCCTCACCTAGGGACAACCTGCTGGTATCCCTGAGTCCATGGTCTTGCTGATTTCACAACAGTGAGAGGGAACCAGGGAAGGTGGCATACTGAGCCTATAGTTATTTTCTCCAGCCTGGGAGAGTCCTATCTTTATTCATGTCTCTTACCAAAACAATTCACATAGCCCCACAAATAACTTCCAAGGTATGGACAAGTTCCATCATGTTGGAAAGGAAGAAATCTATAGCTATGTGGGCCAGTGTTGCAGTCAACTTCCTAGTTGCTGCACAGAAAGAACCCAAGCAAAAGCAGCTTGTGGAGGAATGGGTTTATTAGGCTTACGGACTCGAGGGGAGACTCCATCCTGGCAGGGAAAACGATGGCATGAGCAGAGGGGTGGACATCACCTCTGCCACAGCACTGGGAACAGTGGCAGGAAGGTGTGCCAAATACTGGCAAGGGGAAGCTGGCTTATAACCCCCATAAGCCCTCCCCTGACAACACAGCTCTAGCGAGGTTTTAATTCCCAAACTGCCATCATCTGAGCATTGATCACTGAGAACACATTCATTTTTTTTGTGGAGGACACCTGGATCAAATTCCCTTTGGTTTTTCTTTTGGAGTCTAAAATAAGAGACTATCTGGCCCCCCTCAGTTCTTATTAATGATATATCTAAAGAAGATCCACAGTTCACTGGGATGAGCAGAAATGGCCACTGAGGACACACACACACACACACACACACACACACACACACACACACACAAACAGAAGCATGAGACAGAGTCTCTAATGTAGTATGATATTAATGTCATGAAATTGAGGTCAGATTTGCTTTGTCCCTTACTAGCTATGTGACTTTGAGCAACTCTCTCTGGAAAAGTCAGGATCATATCTAATGCATAAGGATGTTTGAGGATTAAATAATATCAAAGTCAGGAAGCCAATTTCAAAAATCTAGTACAGTGTTGGACTGGTCATGGCCAGCACATGGTAACAGTTACCAGGAACTGCCCATGTGACAAGTCAAGATAGGGTGACATACATAATGAAACAGCAAAAATGACCCAGAAGATAAAACTCAAAGGTCCAAACTACACAGAAAAAGTCAACACTGCCTCAAACAAAGCTGAAATTTGGATTTTACTAATTCATATAACTGCGTTGAAAACACTGGAGAATTGTGCCCTATGTTTAAACTACCTTGCTGATCAAAGGAGAAAACATTCTACTTTTCCCAACCCATCCAGACACAGATGACTCAGCCAATAAACTTTCTTTGCATTGGCCTGACCTATGTTTACAAGGTTCTCGGCTGGCCATTCTACCTCGTTCTCTTCCCAGCTCTGTGCCACCAGCTTAAACAAACACGTGCATCTGCTCACAAGAAACACACTCAGGTCTTTGTTTCATCCAGGCAAAGAAACAAAACAAACAAGTAAACACAAAAGGTTGATATGATAAAAATGAAGCCAACCACAGTTTTTGGCTAAGGCACACCAAACAAGCTAAACTAATTTAAAAAAAAAAATCAAATCCAACTTGATAGGATGAATGCACAATTTATTGAGTCCTGATCCAGTAGAGTGGACTCATAGCCAAATAAAAGTAATAATAGAGGTATTAGCCCTTCTAAGCTCAGACTATATGTCAGGCACTATGCTGAATGTTTGCTATGGATTTCTTGTGCTAGTATCACTACAACCCAATCATGTGGTACTATTTCATCCACAGTTCTAAGATTAAGCCATAGGGATGAAGCAATTTTCCCAAGGAAATGATGAAATATGCAAGTGCTCTTTGGGACACCCTGGCCTCATTCCCTGTGCTTGGTTATTCCTTTGGAATCTCTGAAATGCCCAGGGTATCTCAGCATCTTTATTTTAACACACAACTTTTAACATCATTTTCTGAATTCCTGTGACCAAGAGCCAAAGATGCCTAGATATTAGCAAGGTCAGCCATTGTCAAGTCAGAATTGATTGCTATGATTATTATCTAAGTTTTATGAAGAAAGATGTCTTCAAATATTACTAATTTAGGATGAAAACACTGGACATTTTAACATATTTACATATTGTAGATATTGTAAACAATTGTGAACAACAACAACAAAAAAAACCCTCAAGGTTTAAAGAGTTTTAGTGTTCCCATTCTTTTGTTCCACAAACATTTGCTGTGTGCCCTGTGATAGGCAGTAGAATACAGTGTTCAGAGATAATCTTTGACCTTGAAGAATTCAGAGTCTGGCCAAAGAGATGAACAGTGTACAAAAGCACAAGCTGGCACTGATGAGATAAATACAAAATGCTCAGTGGCTGGGGTGTGAAGACTCTGAAGTGACTTTTGTAAAGGCAGTTTTGGGGCTCCTTGCCAATACACCAACATACCAGTAAATTCTGGGTGTTCCTAGATGCTTGTCTTATGAATTTAAAGACTTAAAATCCACAGACCAGAGAGTAAGACTTAAAGAGACTTTATATGATTAAGAGAAGAAAGAGGGAAAAAATACAGAGATCTACTGCAGTGTGAAAGACAGGAGGAGGTAGAGAGCCCACGTGGGTGTGGGGGTTACCCCCTTGTCCCAGCCCAGCTGAGAGGGGAGTTCACCAGAGCAGAGACCTGGAGGTTAAGGAGAAATGAGCCGCCAAAGGAGAGGCCTGCCCACCTGGCAAACATCTATTTATAATATTTTTGTGGTGGGCTTTACCAGCCTCAGGTGAGTCTGGGAGAGAGCTGATTGGTCTGGGCTGGGCTGGCTCAGGAGCTGATTGGATGGCTAGACCAGAGGCTGAACTCTGGTTCTGCTGAAGCAGACAGACGTAGTGCCCCCTCATTGGGCCTTCTTTCCTGACTAGCGACCTAATTAATAAAGCTACCTGACTGAATCCCCTTCATTTTGCTACATGCTCCATGACTCTAAAGCAAAATGTTTCCATGAGAGAGAGAGACATGTATTTCTGATATGTATTAATCATAATGGCTTGCTCATAAGAAAACAGGTGGTAAACTAGCACTGTGAGAAAATCCAACCCTCTACACAGTTGCATGCTCACTTCTAGGAACCAAAATCTAAGACAGTATATAAACAGGAACTAACCCTGAGCGTGAATCATTGCAGGAGGAAGAGTTAAGATCGCAAAAGAGAAGAATTCTAGGAGTCCTGCTATCTGTTATCAAATACCCAAGACCTGCTAGTGAACGGGGAATTGGATGTCTTTCCCAGAAGGGAGTGTAAGTATTAAGAAGAGGAAGATATGCGTACAAGATCCTCAGATGCCACAGACATACTAAAGTCAGTGGAAAAAAGAAAGAAAAGACAGACAGCAGCAGTTAGTGTCGGCTGGACTTTATTTAAGCTGGTTATCTGGTATCAATACTACTTGCACGCAGAGTGGTAGTCAAGATGGTTTCAAGGTCATTGCTGTGGACATCATGTCTGGCAGTCTGCATCAAACGGAAGCATTTTCATGAAGGTGAGTTTGGGGTGGAATCTCTGTCCTCTAGGAAGCTGTGGCTGGATTATCTAAGATGCACAGTATACACTGAACCCCTCAGCAACAACACACTAAGGGGTGGGGGGAAACTGTCTACCTCTTGTGCTATTCATAACCCCTTACCCCATGGACAGATCCAGTATGCCCATTGAGGAGGGTCCCCAGTGGGATGGAGACAGAGAAGAGGGAAATGGGGATACCATCACAAGATTTGCTTATACAATGTATCTAATTGCTGACAGTAAAGATATTTTAAAAAGATAAAATATCTAAAGAAATATATAACATGAATATATAAAGAATCTGTGTGGGGAAAGTATAAGACTGGTGAAACAAACCAAAGGTATAAATTAAATGGGAAAAAAATGAACTAGCTAAAGTCTTCGGAAGGAGCCATGCCTTTAGGATCCAAGCTTCAGGGATCTGCTACTTCTGGAGGTGCCTCCTTGGATATGTGTTCTGGAATTGCTACCTTCTTGAATATGCCTCTATATCTGTCTTGCTGAGTCTTATCTCCTTGATCCTGATTCTGTCTTCCGATTCTTATGTTTTGTAGTAAACTTCTCATTGCTGTGCAGAAAAGAATCCAAACAAAAGCAGCTTGTGAAGGAAATGGGTTTATTTTGGCTTACAGATTCCAATGGAAGCTCCATCCTGGCAGGGAAAACAATGGCATGAACAGAGGGTGGACATCACTTCCGCCACAGCAGTGCAAACAGGGACAGGAAAGTGTGCCAAACACTGGCAAGGAGAAGCTGGCTATAACCCCCATAAGCCCACCCCCAACAACACAGCTCCAACAAAGTTCCAATTCCAAAACTGCCATCAACTGGGGATCGAGCATTCAGAATACATTTGTTTGTGGGGGGACACCTGAATTAAACCACTACACTGTGTGACACCCCTTCAGCTTTAGAAGACATCGAATTTTATATTGGAGGTGGGAGGGACCTCATAAAACATATTTAAGGAAGATTACTTTGGCAGTCCTGTGGAGAAAACTGGAAAGAGAAATTGGCCCCCTTGGGATGAAAAGGTATACTTTTTATTTCTAATAAGTATTATTATCCAACATTGAAAGAGCACTCGCTGAATTCTTCTACACTAGTTCTTTCTCTTTCTCTCAGTAGGTTAGTAAACAGAGGCACAGATAAGCTAAGTCACCTGTCCAGGACCTCAAGGACAGTTGGTGGTAAGCCTTGGAGTCCCTCCACCTCTGGCTCTGGGTTCCATCAGCTCAGCCACTGACAAGGACTGGCCAGGCCTTAATTGTCTTCACACCTTCGAGCTACATGAAATTCATTGTTAACAAGGGCTCTGCCACTTCAGCTTAGCGAGAACCCAGCATGGCACCCTGATATCTATCCTCCACCTTCCCCTGAGCAATGTCTGGTCATGCTGTCCTGTCTCTAGAAGTCCTCTAAAAGTTTTGAGAATCCCCTTACTGTCTCTTTTCAACCAATATCCCTCACCTCGAACCTTGATATAATCCTCACACTGGCCCTGTGTTCAGACTTGGGGCCACCCTCTCTTCCAGGATTCGGAATTTTATGCTATCGTGTCCCTATAGCCTCTCACGGGCATCTCACAGCCCCAGGGTGAGGCATTCCTACATGCATTACACTGAGCAGAACCAAAGCCACCATTGCAATTTATCAGAAAATGCCTGTAAAGCAGAAGGACAAGGGTTCAATTCTCCAGAACCCACATAAAGCCAGATGCACAAGGTGGTACATATGTCTGGAGTTCATTTGCAGTGGCTAGAGGTCCTGGTGCACCCATTCTCTCTCTCTCTCTCTCTCTCTCTCTGCCTCTCTCTCTATCTCTCTCTCTCTTAAATAAATATTTTTATAAAGAAAAGGAAGGAACAGAGAGAGAGAGAGAATGCTTCCTTGCCATGTTCATACATTTATCATTGAGAAATAAGGCTGGGCTTAGTCAAGGATGATGCTAAAGAGAAACCCCACCTCTTCTCATAACTCTGGTAAGCCCGTATTCAGAAAGAGGATCGCTTCCAGACGGCCACCTGGGTCCCCGTGGGCGAGCGAGGACATCCCAGGGTTACAGTGCTGGGCAGCACGGCCAGGCCTGGATGGTGGAGGCTGCAGGGTCACTGTCAGCCCAGGGAGTGTGGCTGCAGGACAATCCCTGGATCAGAGTGACCTCTAGGGGCCTCCCAGCACACAGCAGCAGCCTAGGCTTCCAGCCCAAGCCCGCCAGAAAAATCTGTGTGAAGGGCTCTCAGATGCAGGCACCACAAAGCCAAAACATTAACATTTTGCTTGCTATTTATTCAGCTTCCCTGTCTTTAATTCCCCTCCACCAAGTAGCCTCCAAATGTGTCTCTTTGAGTATCAAAGTGATCACTTTGGATTAAAGTATTCCTTCTCTGAAGATACCTTAATTAAATGTGTGTGATGGGGAGAGGCGGGTGTGCAAAGACCTCCTTTATGAGAAAAAAAGGATAAATAGTTCAAGGAAAGATGAGAGAGTTTTTTCACAACATGAGAACAAAATAAATCATTTTTAAGCATTTTGCGTTCTGTTCTGTCAAACGCTGAATGCTGGTATAGTAGCCTCTGTCACTTAGCGTTTACTGAGGACTCACATTCTGAGCACCATGTGTTCATTTATGATGCTTATCTTATGAGCTCAGTGAGGCCCAGGGGGGTGGGGGGGTGATATATTACTCACTTAAGCTCTATGTATTTGTCCTAACTTTTGTCACTGTGACCAAAACCTGACTAAACAACCTGAAAGGAAGAAAGGTTTGTTTTGCTCATAATCTATCACAGTGAAGTGATGGAGCAGATTTGTACAACTCATGCCAACAGGGAAACAAAGCAGAGACGCTCACAGCATGATGGACAGGAAGCAAATAGAGTGGCCAGCGAACGATACAGCCCCCAAGGACACACTTCAGTGAGCTACTTCCTCCAACTAAGCCCCATCTCCTACTCTTCATTGCCTCCTAGTAATGCTGTCATACTAGCAACTCATCAAGGGCTTAAACTTTTCATGAAGTAAGAGTGTTCATGATCAAATGATCTCTGGAAACACCCTCACAGACACAATTAGAGGTATGTTTTAGTAATTTCTTAGGTGTCTCTCAATCCAATCAAGTTGACAGTGAAGTTGACATGAACCATCAATCACACTGTGCAAGTTTTTAGTATTAGGTCAATAATTAATTCTATCTCTCAGAAGAAGAAAGTGACACTTGGGGAAGGTAAGTAATATTCACTAGAATTCAGTTACCCTATGGACTCCACATTCTACCACAGAGACACTTGCTCTTCGCTGTTTATTGCTTCTCTAGTCACATTAGCTAAGAAATGGAATCAGCCTAGATGTCCATCAACAGATGATTGGATAATGCCAAGGTAGTACCTTTACACAATGGGATTTTACTCAGCACTGTGGAGAAATGAAATGTACAGGAAAATGGAATGATCTGGAAAGAATTATATTGAGTGACTCAAACTCAGAAAAAAAATCAAATTTACATGTTCTCTCTGATGATCAGATCTTTGCTTATAAAATCCATATTTATACAAGTAAAGGGAGGAACATGGATAAGACCATAAGGCTAGAATAGTAACCAAAAGCAGGTATAAAGAGATGGTTAAGAAGCGACTGGGGAGGAATAAAGGACACAGGAGATATTTAAACAGAAGGGGGTGTGTGATGGTTAGGTTTTGCTGTCAACTTGGATCTTTTTAATTATCTTGGGTGGGTCTCTGAGGATGTTTACAGGAAAGCAGCCCCTCGGCAAGGGGCAAGATGTAAAGAAGCTAGAAGTAAGCATCCTTTCCTGTGTGGGCAGTGCAGGAAGGAAATTCTAGGGACTCAGGAAGCCATTAAGTCTGGGGAAGGGTTGCAAGCCCACCCTAAGGCTATATAAAGGAGAAGAAATTCTCTTTGGCTCTCCTGTCTGTTCCCTATTCTCTGTGTGTGATGTAGGTGATAGGTTTTTCTCTCTGCTTGGACTTGTGAAAGAGGGCCAACCTCTTTCACTGTTATGGAACTTCCCCTCAATCTGTAGTTTTTTCAATAAATACTTTCCTCCCCTAAATTGTGCCTGGTTTGAAGATTCATCCCAGCAGCCCAGCGGCGTGTGGCTGACTGTGACAGGGTGTTTGGTTAGGACAGGGGGTTAGGGGAAGGAGGGGAAGAAGAAACAACTATAACAAAATGTATGAAATGGAAGAATGAATGATACTGAAAAAATAAGTAAGTAGATATCAACAAAACAATGCTGTTAGGATTTGAACATGGGTCCCAAAAGTTCGTGTGTCAGAAGCCTTATAAATTAAATTTTGATTTGCATTCAAAGAAATGGGTATAATTGTGACATATTCATACATATAGTTAACTTTTATTCTTATTTGCCCTCCTTGTTTATTTGAAAGAGAGATTGAGAGAGAAAACCGGTGTACCAGGGACTCTTGCCACTGCTAACCAATGCCAGATACATGCATCCCATTGTGCATCTGGCTTTATGTGGATACTTGGAAATTAATCCCAAGCCTACAGGCTTTGCAAGAAAGTGCCTCTAACCATCTCCCCAGCTCCTTCCCCCTCTCCTGCTGGTCCCCTTCCTTTCTCCCTCCAGTTTCTTCTTTTGCTTTCATGATACATAGATTTCATTACCCACTCTTGTTCCCCACTTCCCCTCCCTTGAGAACTCTTCCTCCCTTTTCATAGTCCCCTCACTGTTTTCATGTCCCATACATGTCATACATCTCTATCATCCATATATCTATATCTATATATCTATATCTATCATCTATATCATCTCCAAACTCCACGTATGAGAGAAAACCTACAATATATGTCTCACTAAGTCTGGCTTATTTGGATTATAATCATCTCAAGTTCCATCCATTTTCCTGTGAAGGTCATGATCTATTCTTTACAGCTGAATAAAATTGGAATGTGTATATGTACCAAATTTTGTTTATCCATTTATTTGTTGATAGACATTTAAGCTGATTCCATTTCCTGGCTATTGTGAATAGTGCTGCAATAAACAGATGTGTACATTATCTCTTGTGCTGTGTTAATTTAGAGTCCTATGCGTATATATCCAGGAATAGTATAGCTGGGTGATAGGGTAGTTCTATCTTTAGTTTGTTAAGTAACCTCTACAATGATTTACATAGTTGCTACACTAGCTTACATTTCCACTAGCACTCTGTATGAATTTCTCTTTTCCCACATCCTCACCAGTGATTGTTCTCAATTGTTTTCTTAATGCTTAGTCATTCTGACAGAGGTTGAAACGGAATCTCAAAGCATTTTTAATTTGCATTTCCCTGATGGCTAAGGATTTTGAACACTCTTTTTCAAATATTTGTTGGCCATTTTTATTTTTCTCTTTGGAAATTGACTAATTAATTAATTCATTAGCCCATTTTATTAATATATATTAACATAGCAAGATGTTCAGTAACATGCGTCTTTAGAGAAAACCCCTTAAGAACAGGATGTCACACCCCTTTAGGCATTAGATATTCTCCCTCACCATAGCTCTTACAATATTTCTGCCTCCTCTTTCACAAATTTCCCTGAGTCATGGTGGTGAGTTTTAAGTTTGCATAATTGTTGAGTTCTTAAGAGTCTCTGGATTTGTATTTTTGGTACCTTTGTTGTCTATCTCTGTTAAAGGAATCTGCCTTTTGGTGGAAATAACTCTTTTGCTAATCACACTACTTCCTTAGAGGTTTTGTTAGGCCTCTAAAGGATAAGTTTGAGGTGGTTCATCTCCTGCTTGGGTGTCCCCCTTCAACTCAGGTCCTATTGGTAGAATTAGGTTGTCCAAGGTTCTCCTTGATTTCTGAAAAATACAAACAGAATCTCCAGTGGAGAGTGAGATCATCATTGGTTAATTGAAACAAATATTGCTAGTTTGGTGAGATTCTTAAGGGTGTAGCCTTTCTGAAAACCTGTGGTCAATGGGGACTTCCCATTGGGGATCCAGTTCTTGATCCTCATTCAAGGTTGCCTTGGGTCCCCAGTTAAGGGTTCCCTGCCACTGAGCAGATCTCATAGCCAATTAGCCAACTGTTGATTACCCACCTAGGTTAAGTGCCACTATTGCACAGATGAAGCCCATTTTTTGATTGGATGATTTTGGTTTTTAGTATCTGGGGAACTCTTCATACATTCTAGATTTTAATATCTGTCAGATGAGTAGTGAGAAAGGTTTCCTCCCACTCTGCAGACCATCTTATCATGCAGCTGACTGCATCCCTTGCTGTGCAAAAGCTTTTTTATTTTCATCCAATCCCACTGATAAATTCTTGGGGGTATTTTGTGAGCTATTAGAGTCTTTTGGAGAAATCCTTGCCTATACTTATCTCTTTATGTTGCCTGTGTTTTCTTCTAGAAGTTTCAGAGTTTTGGGTCTTACCTTAAGGCATTTCATCCACTTAGAATTGATTCTTTTAGGGTGAGAGATATGAATATAATTTTATTCTTTCAATGTGGATATCCAGTGTTCCCAGCACTATTTGTTGAATAAGCTGCTTTTTTTCCTAATGCATGTTTATGTTGTGTGCCAGATATAGATGCTAATGGTATTTAGAGGTAGAGCTTTTGAGAAGTAACTTTCAGGATTAGATGAGGTCATATGTGTATGAACCCATCACAGCATAGTGACTTTATAAGAAGAGAAAGGGATATCCCAGTTGACACATTTGCTCTGTCTAGCCATGGATACCCTTCGTCATATTATGATACACCAAGGAATCCTTCACCAGACGCCTAGAAAGAAGCCAACATGTGCTCCCCAGATTCCCAGCCTCCAGAGCATGTGCTAAATAAATATCTATTTTAATAAATTACCCAGTTTGTGGTGTTGAGTTCTAGCAATGGAATATGAACTGATATACCTATGAATTTGAACAATATGCTGATATTTATAGTGGTGAAAATGTAGGGTTTGGTATGATTTTGTATCTCACAATCCAGGAGAACCATTGGATGATAGTTTATGAAAATGATGCTTTCAGGAGCACAAGGCCTTGCAGAAGCTCCCAAAAAAACAGCCTGACTACCCAAAGTGTGTCTATTGAGGCCAGAAGGGTTCCTTTATGTAGAGACAGAGAGCCAGGGTCCCTCATCTCTCTCCATGCTTGAGGTTTTAGAGTAGGAAGATAATTTTATCTTCTCTAAAGGTGAGAGTAGAGGCCAATGGAGTGAGGTAGATGGTTGATGGCCACACAGCCAGATGCTGGCAAAGGCAGCCTAGAAGGACAGGTACTTGCTACACTGTTTTATACAGTTCATATTCCTCTGTCTATTCAAGAGCACTTTTTCATAGTAAAGCTCAGTACCCCAAAGCAATGAGAGTGTTTTTTTAGTGAATCCTCCAGTGATCTACTCATTTCTTTCAACGAAGAAATCAATAATCAGGAACCACATTAGCAGCTGAGGTGCCAGTATTTTGACTTGGCTAATAAGTAACTGGAAAGTACAAGGGTCCACTAAAGTTAGACCCTTACTCTCAAGCACAGTACCAGCTCAGGATGGAAACATTGTGCAGAGAAAGCTGATGCTGGTTCTAAAATAATGAACTTGACCTAATGTCTACCATGTGAAAAATCTTAATGAGTTTTTTTTAATCGGTGTAGTTTAAGGGCCTATTGATAAATTAACCAGTGTAGTTTAATGAGGCCCTGGGCAGTCAAATAAAAACCCAGAATGCATTGACCAAGTTCCCATGCTCAAGGCAGGCAGAGAGACCTCCATCCACATCTTCACCCTCCATCCTGATACGGTTACCTGGGATGGATGGCACTGTCTCCTGGTGTCAAGCCTTCCAGTGCTACTCAAAGACAAATGTGGCTTCTGATAAAAGTCTCAAGACAGATATGAAAGTTAACATAAAGGATCAGAATGAGCAGGATGTGTGCGTTACTACAGAGAGGCAGAGAGCAACAGCAGACAGATCCCAGCTTCCTGTGCACCATGGCTCTGGACTTGGAGCCAGTTGGATGGTGAGCTTTTAGGTGGTGGGGAGCTGCCAAGATGGAAAAGAAATACACCATGGTATATAACAAGTAATGATGCCCCATCCAGTCTGCAGGCATCAGGGTGACCCTAGTCGCCTCAGCTGTTCTGGGCCCTTTAATCCCAGAGACTTCAGAGGATGGTTTTCCCTGAGATGATCCCATCCATGGGCAGAGGGGCAGTGCCAAGCCCAGATTAGCAAAGGCTTAGGTCATGAAGTCGAAATAGGGGTTGATCCATAGCTGCTACATATGCCTGACCTTGTTCATTTATTTGCCTTCTGCACCAAGCCCTGTGCTAAGCACTAGAGACCACAGAATGAAAACAATTACCCTTAATGAATGAATAATCCAGCAAAGGGTACAAATAATTATTTACACTGTCTGACAGGTCCTACAACAGAAAGAAAAAAAGTACAATTGGAACTTAGAAAGAAATCAACTCTGTGGGGTGTTGATGGGGAGATGGTTAAGGAAGGCTACAAGGAAAGTCACAACTGAGTAGGTTTACATGTGATTAGGTCACCAGGTAGAAAGAAACATCATTCCCAGGAGTGGAACCTTGTTGCAGTCAGCCACACGCAGCTGGGATGAATCTTCAAACCAGGCACAGTTTTGGGGGAGGAAAGGAATTATTTGTAGCTATAGATTCAGGGGAAGTTCCAGAATGCAAATGAGGCTGCTCCCCTTTCACAGGTCCAAGCAGAGAGAGAAACCCATCACCAACACCACACACACAGGACAAGGAACAGTCAGGAGGGGCAAGGAGAGAATTCTTTCACCTTTATATAGCCCTAGGGTGGGGTCTTGCAATTCTATCCCAGACTTAATGGCTTCCTGAGACGCTGGAATTTCCTTCCTGTACTGCCCACACAGAAAAGGATGTTTACTTCTAGCTCCTTTGAGCTTCCTTACATCCTGCTCCCTACTGAGAGGCTGCCTTCCTGTGAACATCCTCAGAGACCCACCCAAGATTACTTGAAAGGTCAAGTTGACAACAAAACTTAACCATCACAGACCTGTACATGCAAAGTTGCACCAAGTCTAAAAGCAGAAGGGAAGGTATCATCAGCCTCTCATGGCCTTATGATCTTGATCATCAGGTGGATGACGGATGACAGCTGTAAGTGTTCCCCTCCCAACTGTATGACATAAGTTACTCATCTCATTTGTTCTGTCAGTGCTGACTCTCTCATAAGTACTCAGTCATGGTCAAGGACAGAACAGGCATAATGTTCTGAAAACGAGACCTCTCTTTAACCTACAAAAGTACAAGGAATGTGCTTTGAATTGTGGAGATAAAATAGCCATCATTAAACAAATACCTCACCTTCAGCTCAGCAGGCACATCAGAACACAAGAATTATTTGTAGGCCAAGTGTTGCCTTGTGGGCTATCTTGATCAATGTTGGGAGAGCAAAGTGGTGAATGCTAGCTAGAGTTTCTTCATTTCTCCATGAATCTCCAGTCACCTTGGACAGCCACCTTGCATGGTCACACCTTCGGAAAGGGCTCATTGCTTGCTTATCCCTTCTTGCAATGAAAGGTGGAAAGCTGTCTGCTAAATGCTATTTTTATTTTAAATGCTCAGTTGGGAACTTTAGACTTGGTTTTGCTAAGTCATTTGTACCTGAAGCTGAACAAACAACATATGATCTGAAGTCTATAAATTTTTCTCCTAGCTTCAAAGACTTCCACTCCCAAGAGCTTCATCTCTGACATCTTATTCAGCCACGTGGCTGAAAGCGTTGGAAGAACTGGAGGTAAAATTTTCCATAAGAATAAACTTAATGTTAAAATTGCCCCTACGGTCACAATTGGAACATACCCTGCTCCCTTTGCCATTCTCTCAGCATTTCTGCTACCCTCGAACTTGGGATGCTTTAGCATCCTTTGTGCTGGGATAACAGATGTGTGCCACCAAAGTGTCTTAATTGTTTTCTATTAAGTTATTTAACAGATTTGGTTTCTAGGATTACTCCTGTATTTGGTCTATTTTATCTTCATGTGACTGGCTTGCTTTATTAATTGCATTTTTAATCATCACTGACATGTTCTTTGCGGTCATGTATGAACATCGCCATTCCATTGCCTCATCTCCCTGTCGTGTCCAGGTATGTAAGTGCTGGCTGTGTACATGGATAGGAGTGTGGCCTGCTTTAGGCCATGAGGAGCTTCCACCTTGCACCATTAATTCTTACCAGAGACTTTAACCAATCTCTTGACAATAGATGTGAACCTTAGGAAAGGGGAGTAGGCAAAAGCCTATGCTATTCCTCAGCATGATGGCTCAGGCCTCTTATACCAGCATTTGGGAGGCTGAGGCAGGAGGATCAGGAGTTCAAGGTTAGCCTTGACTACATAGCAAAGTCAAGGTTGGATTGTAATACATGAGGCTCTGGCTCAAAAAAAAAAGAAAAAAACCTAAACTAAAAACAAAGCAAAACAAAACAGAAACCAAAACATACTAGGCATATGGTATAGAAATATTGTTCAAGGCTCTTCAACTGATGGACTACCAGCAATTATTTGTAGACACATGGGGCCATGGTTGTCAGGATTCTGTTACTGTTTTAAAAAGTGCTTGAGATAATCAACTTAGAAAGAGAAAAGGGGAGGGTGAGCAAAGTGGTGCATCCCTTTAATCCCAGCACTCTGGAGGTCTATGTAGGAGGATCTCTGTGAGTTCGAGGCCAGCCTGAGACTACACAGTGAATTCCAGGTCAGCCTGGGCTAGATCAAAACCTTACCTCAAAAAAAGAACAAAAGAAAAAACAAAGAAAGAAAGAGACAAGTTTCAGTCCACAGCTGGTTGACTCCATCGCTTTTGAGGCCTGTGGCATAACATCAGTGTGGCAGTTTGAGAGGAACATCATTTACCTCATGACAGCTACAAAGAAAAACCAAAAGAGATCAGTTTCTCAAATCCCCTGTAAAGCTCCACCACCTTTCAATAGCACCAATCAGAATGCCAAGCCTTGAACCCATAGACCTGTGGGGGACAGTCCAGATGGGAACCATAGTAAGGGCAGTTTTAGTTGTCATAATGATTGAGAAGTCAATCATTAGTCAATCATAGCAATTAATGAGAGGGAGAGAGGGCCAAGGCGCTCCACATGCACAGCACACAGCATTGCCCTGTTTTACAACGATCCCAGTGTACAGGGTCACCAGAGCCACCACCACCACACAGACTGCACTGACCACACTCTCTTCCCACCACCATCTCCAGCTTTCCTTTCCCATCAGCCTCTGATCCAAAGGCCCCTGGGAGTCTGCACTACAGACCAGCGCTCAGGGGTGCTGTGCCCCTTCTGGATATTCTCAGCTGCAGAGTCCCCGCTCTATTCCAAGCACCAACCTTCTTCACCTTTTCATGACTTGGAAGCTTCCTGAAAGCACTAATCTCTTTCTCTGTGTACCACCATGGGATTATTCACACGTTACTGTTTCATTGAAGCCTAAAGAAAAAGAATAGATAGTAATTTGGCCTTCATCATTTTTAAATTTCTCATTTAAAATTTTATAAAATGGTAGTATCATGCTATAAACCTCAGTGTTCTTCCTTTCTTAAATCATTTTTTGAGCCAGGTCTGTGGTCCCAGATACTCCTAAGGCTGAGGCAAGAGGATCATAAGATTAAGTCCTGCCTGAGCTTCAGAGTTCATTTGAGGTATTCTTGAGTAACTTCTTCAATTTAAAAGAAAATGTGAAAAAGAAGACTAGGGCTATAACTCAGTGGTAGAATCTTCGCTTCGCATGTGTAAGATACTAGGTTCAACCCCCATAACTGCAAAAATATTGAACAGATTAAAGCCAATATTTTTTTAAAATTGATTGAGATTGCTCTATATAATTTAACAGGTGATTTCTGGCTGCTGCATTGTATACCATCTTGTGCATAAAGCATGCGAGATCCGTTTTCCTGCTGGTCTCTAGGTGGCCTTTCCTTGGTGCTGTACACTTTGACAAAAAGCCTATCAGATGTCTCCATGCGGTGATCAAGAGGCTCTCTGAGTTGTACACTAGCAGGTGGATTTGCTGGGCCTTGCTGTATATACAAATTTGATTTCATTATGCACCTCCATATTGCTTCACGATGGACACAAATGATGGGTTTGCAAAATCCAAATATCTATGCTCTGCTCTCATCCTAAATACCTTCCTAAGCAAGAAAAAAATCTTCCATTAGTTTACAGTAGAAAAAAAGCCCACAGTGGCCTGCTCAGGGCAATGGGGGGGGGGGGACAGAAGCACCTGGCAGCTATTGCTGCCTTCTGTGGGACCCCTCACACCTGAGCATAAACTCCTTCATAGCCCCCCACAATGGCTTCTCATTGTTGTTTGGAGTTGATGATGACCAAAAACTCTATTGTGCTCTGGCTTTCCCATGGCACATCTGCATGGGGGGGGGGGTAATGAAGGGAGAAGCTCCAAGATATGTCATGTGTACATGAATCTGGATCTATCCAGTCACTACTTTCCTCACTTTTCTAAAAGACAACCCCCAGTGTTTGCTAGGAAAATTAGGGGGCTTTCTGAGCAAATACATATTTCATGAGAAAAATTATCAATATGAATGCAGTTTATAAACTATAGATACGTATGTATAGATCAGCTATATTATTCCCCCAGGAAATCGTTGATAAAATTTAGCTAGGCCTGATGGTAAAATTGAGGATGACTACTGATAATGACTAAGGCTCCTCAATTTGCAGAAGGTCTCCTGGGAAGCCCGAGCAGGTTATATAAGTGAGATTTAAGCAAGTTAATGTAGAGTGGAGATGGATATTTAGGCAAAGAGGCCATCCTTCCAAAGGGGATGTGAGAATTAAGCAAGGAAAGGAAAGCTGAATCAACAGAAGAGATCTTTTTCATTAGTTGAAAGTATTGGATTTCTTTCTTTCCTCTGAAAGAAAATGAACTGTTAATAAAAAGAAACGACTCTTAAAGGTCTCCTCACACAAGACACTGATACATTTGTAGTATTGCTAGAAATAGGGAAAGGTAATCATTAAATGTTTAATGTAAGACTAAGTAACAATCTAAAGTCTCCTTTCTCCCAATCACTTCTATAACAGTTTTCCCACCAAAGGCCTGTCTCAACCTGCTACAAATGAGAGGTGGATATCACACAGGGAAGATTCTCCACAGTTGCTTAGGCTCAAGAGCATTCACCAAGAGTGGTGAGAAAGACTTCAGTTACTCAGAAACCAAACCCAGAGCCCTGCTTCGAAATCTCAGGACTTTCGATCTCCCTGCCTTCCATTTTGCCACCCATCTTTCTGCTGGTGTACAATGCTTGGTGATATTGGACAAGGACCACAGGCAGTGTTGTGGAAAGAAAATGATCCCACTGCTTCATATTGTACAAGCCCAGAGTGAGTGAGAAAAGCCAACGGGCAGGTCACATTGCCCCATCCAAGTCATTTCTCACATTCTACCTCTGTTCCCAACTTCCTTTAGCGACAAAGAAGCATCTCTTTTTTTAAATTAATAACTTTATTATGAATAAGTATATACATTGTATGATCAAATCTTGTGAATGTGTCGCCATTTCCCTCCTCTCTGTCCCACCGGGGTCCTTCCTTGGGGCATACTGGATCTGTCCATAGGTTACGGGATTATGAACTGCACCAGAGGGAGCCAGTTTTTCTTTTTTTCTTCCCCCTTTGTGCGTTGTTGCTGAGGGGACATGTCTCTTAAGTGCCTCCTTACATACGGTCTAGTAAAGTGACATCCAACAAGGTAAGATCTAGATGGTTCCTAAAATCCAAGTGAATTGGCTTAATAACCTCAATTATTGGAGTTTTCAGCTTGTTTGGGTGAAACTGCCTGATTCTTATTTGGGAATGACAATTTTTTAAATTTTTGTTTATTTTTTAATACATAGAAACTTTATATGTACATGTCATATATTGGTACCACTGTTTCCCTCCTCCATGTCCCCTTTCCACTAAGGGCCCTCTTTATTGGGATTGCGGGAATGCTCTGTGGATGGAGGGCTATGAGTTGTTCTAGCAGCAGACAATTATTGGTGGTGGGGAGAGGGGTGATGTCTCTGGATATTCTCCCCCACCATGGTTCTTACACTCTTTCTGTCCCCTTTTCCGCAAAGTTCCCTGAGCCATGGTGGGTGAGTTTTAAGTCTGCTTTAGTGTTGAGCTCTTAGCAGCCTCTAGATTTCTGCTTTGAAATGTTTTGAGCATCCTCAGTGTCTGTCTCCATGGTCCTGGCTCAGGTTGTTGGGCTCTCTGTGAGAGCAGCACTCTTGCTCATCTCTCTCCTCTTCCTCTGATTTCACCTGGGCTCTAGCTTATGTGTTAGGGGTGGTTCATCTCCTGCCAGGGAATATGCTAACATTTCTGGTCTTATTGGTAGAATTGGGTTGTCCACAGTTCTCACTGCCTTCTGAAAAATAAAAGCATATTCTACAATGGAGCATGAGATCAGCATAGGTTAAATGGGAAAAGTGTTATTAGTTTGGCACAATTATTATGGGTGTAGCCTCTCTTTAGGCCCCTGGATAGTGGAAGCTTCCCCATGTGGTCCAGATTCTTCGTCTCCATAGGGATTTGGCAGGAATGAAATTTTTATCTGAATTGTTTCTCTTCTCTTTCCTTGTGTTTTTGTGAGGTTTAAGATACTAATCCAAGATTCAATCACTTTTCACAGAGTAGTGAGTGCACATGCATGCGTAGAGTAATAACATAGCCACAGACCACTCGTTAGATCTGGTCTTAAAATCTCCACAGTGACTCACAGTCCCTCCATTGGCTAACATTTGGCTTACATTTTCATGAGCTAATAAAAGTGGAAGCAAAATTAAGCACAGTCCCAAGGGTCCTTGCAGGTGTCATACCTGGTGGGTAGGTTAATGCAGGTCTAGGGAAAGCCATAATGCAAGTGAGGCAGCACAATCAGAAAGACAGAGCATTGCCTGGGCTGCCTCACCTGTTTGTCTTCTTTGAGCTTTGGAAAAGTTGTTCTAGCTCAGTGATGGTCAATCCTGATATTGAACTTGATTAGATTGACAAGTGTCTAGAGTTGAAATATATCTGGGTCACTTAGTGGTTCTGTTGACTGAGGACCAATTCCAGATGGGCAAGACCAGTCCCTCTGCTGCCCAGGAAAGCAGAATGAGGAAAGACCAGACCACTGTTGCTCAGGAAACCCAAGGCCACCTGAGTTATGGCCTGGAGACATATCTATTACCTCATAGCTCTTAGCACATAGGATGTCAAGTGAAGTAGAATTCTCTCTCTCTCTCTCTCTCTCTCTCTCTCTCTCTCTCTCTCTCTCTCTCTCTCTCTCTCTCTCTCTCTCTCTCCTTCTCTGTGTGGATTCAGACTAAAAGAGCTCAGTTCCTCTCTCCCAGACCAGGCTGCTCTCCCTCCAGCATTATCAACCTAGACTTTGAGTAAAGCACTTCTGGAGTTTCTGAGAAGTCATTTCCAAGGGGACTCACTCAAAGGGGAAGATCTTCACTAAATGTGGATGCCTCCATTTCATGAAGGAGGAACACAGAAGGCTTCAGGCTGCCAGGCTGTGAACTGCTCTGCCGTGCCCTCCTCCTCATGATGGACTGAGAGCAGTCCTCAGCCTTTAAATGGCTTCTCTAAAGGATTTGATCTCAGTGACAAAAATTAGAAGAGGGACTAGTTGGAAAGAAGAAGGAAGGGGTTCAGAACAAGGGGACAAAAAGGGGATGAAAAAAATGAGAGGGGATTGTGATCAAATTATGCTCCTGTGTGAAAATTGTTGATAAAAAGTTAAAACACAAAAAAATTTTCACAAGCACAGCTTTCTCAGGGGGGAGTATAAAATAAACTATTACCACCTCCTAGGATCAGTAAGTACTGCCTTCTGAGGACTCAGTATTTGCACCATACAAGTTAGAGTTTATTATTTGTTCTTTAATTAATTCAAACCATTACCCTTTTATTATTGATTATTTTCCCTTTTTCTTATATCAAATACTGTGATTCAGGAACACACAGATTCCTGAGAGAGGAAGAGAACTTGGAATCCTAATGCCGGATTCCCCCAAACAAGTAATCAGCCAGTCTTTTCCAAAATACCATAGAGTCTCTGACTTCCCAAAACTCCCACAAACATCCCAGGAGACAGGTCTTTATATAAGGACCCTATTCCCTTTTGTTACATGGAATGCTCCCCTCTTATAACTGCCACGACTTCTCCTAGCTTGCTGTTAAACTTGTGTAGAATCTGTCAATTTTCACTTTTGGCAGGAGAGGTGCCAAGATGAGAGGGATAGTTATACTCAGCTCTGCATTCAGTACCAACCATGCACAGTGCCTGGCTCTAAGTTGAAGGTCACTTTCTCTGTCATCATATTTGTTAATAGCTGTGAGGTGGCTCCATAGATTTAAATCTCACCCTCTGAAAGCCAGTTTGCCCGTTTTCTTCATTTGATTTAATTTTGTTAATTACATTTTCCTTAGTAGTAACACATTTGAAAAGAAAGGGCTTTAGTTAAGCCATTTCCACTAGGAATAGAAAAGGAAAAAAAAGCTCAAATATGTGTGTGTGTGTGTGTGTGTGTGTGTGTGTGTGTGTGTGTGTCTTGTAGCCCTTCACCCACACCCTCGGTGGTCTCCATTTCCTGGAGGACCCTCCTCAGTAGAGTCCTTGGTGTGGGGTAGGGAAGTTAGGACCTCTGTTAGTTTGGGGGGCAAAGCTGTACCTCAGGCTATTTCTACCTATCCTGTAGCTTTTACAAGCTTACTGCCCCCTCTTCCACACTAGTCCCTGAGCCTTGGGTATGTTAGCAGTTTGTTTTAGTATTGAGTTCTCTGTGGCCCCTGTATTTCTGATACAATATGTTTCAGTTCACCTCTGTGTTTGTTGCTTTTTCCTGGAGGTGGTTGTCAGGCTAGCATTGGGAGCAATACTCATTGCTGCTTCCTCTGTAGTTGCTCCTGGATTCTGCTAATGTGGTAGAGGAGGCACATTCCATGGGGAGCAGTCAGCTATCTTTCCTTGTTGAATTGGTGGGTCTTGGAGCCCCCCAGTATCCCCCCTATTTCTTTTCAGTTAGCATGTAGCATCGTTTTCCGTTCAGCAAGGTGATCCTTCAAGTTGGGCACAATATTCCAGGGCTGTCTTCATGGACCAAAGCAGCACCAATCATCCCTTATTTTGCTTATCCTATCCACTCTCTCATTAACTTATTCAGCACATGGGACTGGTTATACTTGTTCCTAGAAAATTCCTGTGATCCCAAAGTAGGAATTGTGCTTAGCTGTTGACTAATGGTTGCAGTTCCCTTCAGGGAAAAAGCATGCTTATTCTTTCTGTGGTCGAATTTCAGATCACAGGGCCATTGGATCATTTTCTGTTCTTTGGGTTGGATGCTGTACCTCTGTTAACATTGACAATTGACTTAATATTTCTCTAAAATTCATTTTAATAATTTTTTTTACTTTTATTGATTTACTTGCAAGCAGAGAGAGAGGAGACAGAGAAAGAAAGGATGAATGAATGAATGAATGTAAATGACACACCAGAGCTTCCAGACACTACAAATGAACTCCAGACACATGTACCACTTTATGCATCTGACTCTATGTGGGTACTGGGGACTTGAACCCAGGTCATTAGGCTTTACAGGCATGTGCCTTAACCACTAAGCCATCGCTTGAGCCCTAAAATTCATTTCTAAAAAGTTTTTTTCTTTCTCTTATAATCTTGCAAAAGACCATGCCAGGCATTGCCAAAGGAACCCTGCCTCCAGATAGTGATCAACAGGAACCTCAGAGTCAAGTGAAATAAAAGAAAATGTTTTCTTAAGCACAATTTTAAAAATGCTCCTTTGCTTCTGTAGGCAAGTCAGCTACAGGAATGTCTGAAACTTTGTTTTCTTCGAAGAAACAGCTGACATGTTTAATTTTAACACAGTTCTTGAAAGAGCTTAGGGAGTCCATGAAAGCTAGTTATCCGATAAATCTGTGATACAACGGGACAGGAGGGCTGTGCATCCCTACTAAATATTGATACCAGCTCCCAGATCTTCAGATGAAGACTATTCTCAAAGGCAGAGCCTTTTATCTGACAGATTGGATTGACAATCCGTGGCATAGAGGGTCTTTCATCAAGAAGATGGGTGGAGAAACCGTGGCATAATTAACTCTTTCAGTCAATAAGTTGCTCTTTTGTTTAAGACTTGTAATTATACAACTTTCAATGTAGATTCTTTTTATGAAATAAGTTCCGTTTCCTGGGAAGTCAAACAATTTCTACAAACTTCTTCAAGGCCAAGCCAACAACTAGTGGGAGATGTTAAGACAGGCTGTCTCAAAGACAGGGCTGAGCGTGGGAGAAGAGTAAGAAGGGTACAATCGGGGCCCTCCAAACAGAAAAGTCCAAGGAAGACCGAACATGGCAGCTGTGGAGATGCTGAGTGCCAGCATAGCATCCCCCCACCCCTGTCTCCACCCTCTTCTGCTGACTCTCTTGGCCTGTCTATAGCCATTTGTGAAGGAAACCTCCCCAATGCGCCCAAACCCTGGGCTTTTCCTGTCCTGATTTCACGCAAAATAAATAGAAACTTAGGGGAAACTACGATGCACCCCAAGGGACATGAATGTCAAGCCAATGGAGCTTCTGGTTCAGTTCTTGGTCCCAGGGCGATGCAGATCCTGGAAGAGAAAGGAGATGGGCTCCATGAATATCGGATTGAGTTTGTAAACTGTATTTGGACGCGTCATGGTGGCTGTGAGTGAGTAGATACAAAGCACATCCAATGAGGACTAAGGAGACATTTTGGCAAGAACTCCAGAGGAGAGAAAGAGCGCTTGAAGTTAAGCAAGAGAAAAAGCCCACATGAAAGAGTAGCCACCTAAGGCACACAAACACAATATACAATAAGTAAGCATTAGGCTTCTTCAGAGAACACGTAAGAATCCTAAATGCTTCAGAAGATCTCCTGCTTAGCAGCTAGTTCCTCAGCAAACTGGGTGATGGACACAGAGCATATTAATTACTTCTTGCTGTGAAAAAAAGCTTACTAACTAGGGAGTGTGCTGGTGTGCTTGACATTTCCAATAGAGGTATGACTGAAGTCAAAGAGGGACTTTATTCTGTTTAATTGTATGAATATACCATGATTTATTTATCTTTTCTACCCATATTGGTCACTGTGTTGTATTCAGTTTGGGAATATTGCCAATAAACTGTAAACCTGTGGGGGAAAAAAAGTTGTCATTAAAATCATGTGGAAAAAAGCCCACAGTGGAGACAGCCAAGCTCACAAGCCAGTGAAGAGCTCAGTATAAACAAGGCAATTATCGGGAAAATGGGTTTTGACCTTCCAGATCAATGATTTCATCTCTGTGCCTTGATTTTTGGTACCTGCAACATGAACTAATTATAGTTCATTCATAGAATTGTCACAGAAACAAATTACTGCATTGTATAAAGCACACAGGACCCAGTAAATACCCAACAATGGTTTTAAAAGAATAAAACTTTTCCTTTCTGCCTTAGGTATTTCTATACTGTATATTTGTAACAAATATGTGTTGTGATAATAATAAGGAAAAAGTAGGGGCAAGATGACTACAAAAATACAAGGAAGTATGCAACTTCATTGAGTGTTTTTTTTTAATGCAGGAAGTTATTTAGGTGCTAAGACAGAATCATCCAAAATGAACTTCTTTCTCTCAGAGGTCATGATACAGTTCAGTGAGAACCTTGGCCCCTGGCCAGTCAGTAAAAACCCATGTCTCCTGGGGCCTTGCACCCTGGATAGGTGTCCTTCTATATATAAAACTGCCAGTGGCAGATATCGAGAAGGCCATCCCAGGCTCATTTTATAGGGAGCAAAGCACAGTCCCTTTGGAAGGCCAAGTTGAAAGAGACCTCTCACAGACATGCCCTTGGGTAAGGAAGGTCTGCCCTCTTTTCTGGTAGGCACAGAACTAGACATTAAGGGATGCCTATACCACGTACAGAGGTGGGGCTTTGGGAAAAGCTCTTCAACTCAACTGGTCCAGAAGGGTTCCTACAGCCATTCAGACCTTCCCACATGCTGCGTATTCAAGTTTTCCAAACACACTATGTTCCACAGTCAAAAGAGGAAAGCTTGGAATTCAACAGACTTCAAATCCTCTTTCTAGAAGCTACTAATGTGTGGTCATCTATCATGTACTTGACTTTCTTGTTTCCATGTGCTCAACTCTAACATCAGTGATACAAAACTTCATCTGTGGGTAACACAATTATAATCCCAACACTCAAGGGGTTCACACAATACTCAGGAGGATCACACAAGTTTAAGGCCAGCCTGTTTTACATAGTGAGTTCAAGCATAGCCTAAGCTACTTAGAGAGACCCTATCTCCAAAGACAATGAATAAATAATCCATGGAAGTCTTTGCAAATATCTTAAAATGAATAAATTATCTATCATCTGTAAAAGTCTCTGAACCAAATTTCATTTACACAAAAGTTCTTTTTTATCCATAATGAGTTACATTATTTAATGGGCAAACAATGAGTTGTTATCCCCAAAAGTTCTTTTTTTAGAGAGAGAGACTTTATTAGAATAAGGGAAGTAAAGGGGAGGAAATACAGAATGCTGCCATTCTGAGGGAGGCAAGAGAGGAAAAGCCCCTAAATTCTTTTTTTTCTTTTTTTTATTGTCCATAATGAGTTACAACATTTAGTGGGCACACAATGAGTTGTTATCCCCAATTCCCCTCCCCACTCCACTGGATAACCTCCTCCATGGGTCGTCTGGATCAGTCCTTGATACAGGGGACCATGGATAGCCTAGTATTCAGCCAGGTTCTCCTGGCCATGCCTCTGGATAAGTACTGACTATTTCATACCTGTATGTCTTGACGATGATTACTTTAAAACCTGATCTTTACTTAAATTTGATTGTGTGCATTGAATCCGGAGAGAGTGATATGAGGAAAATATTGTGTGTGGATATTTTATGACCTTAGAATGACCCCTGGCTATTAAGATTTGTCAATTTGATTGACATATACATCTTCATATGAAACTTATTCAATTTTTTTCACAAATTCAAATGATGAAACAAGTGAACCAGCTCTCAAATATTCTTGTGCCTGAACCATTTTAATGAAAATGATGAATTAAGATTCCCACTTCCCATCACCAACAAATTCCCTTCTAACAAAGGTCACTCTATAAGCATAAGCTATTTCCCAAAGATACAGATTCAAGAGAAAAAGAGAGTCGTATCACTATATCAGCTCTCTTGCCCTGTTCTCAGCAATAAAAACTATAAGCATATAGGAAGTAATTTGTGCTTTTGCAAGGTGTATTACACTCTAGTGGTAGAGGCAGATAGTCATGAGACGAAAGTTAGGTATGCAAAGATGATCTTGATGGAACACTAGTACCCTCATACCGCTCTTAATATTTTTTCAAATATATGTCCCATATTTGCTGAGTAACAGTCTGGAAGTGATAACACGCTGGTGACATCATCTAGCTCACTTAACCCAGATACTTCTAGTATCAGTGCTCCTTCAGAGTTAGGGACAAGGAAAGTAATATAAGAATGAAAGAGTTTATAGCTAGAGAGATTGCTCAGTGGTTAAGGTGCTTGCCTACAAAGCTTAATAACCCCAGTTTGATTCCCCAGGACCCACGTAAATCCAGATACACAAAGTGGTGCATGCATCTGGAGTTCATTTACAGTGGCTTAAGGCCCTGGTGCACCCATTCTCTCTCTCTCTCTCTCTCTCTCTCTCTCTCTCTCTCTCTCTCTCTCTCTCTCTCTCTCTCTCATAAATAATTTTTAAGCCAGGCTTGGGAGGTCATAGGCCCTTGTGAGGAAGCAACTGTAATTGTTTTGCTAATTGAACATGATGTCCCTATCAAATTGCTTTCTAAATATATATGTTCATGCCCATAGACTAGTGCTGTTTTCAGCTTTAGTTAGAGAAGCATCTATTTGCAGTGGACAGCAATTATTTATGCAGATTAACAACTGGTCAAAATGCTAAGAATAAGTAACGGTTCCATGCTCCTCCCTAAATGAGACATTTATATGGACACCTCCAAGGCTCAGGAAACATTGCAGAATAGGAGGTAGAAAGAATAAAAAAAAAAAGAATATAAGAGCTGGAGGAAGGGTAGGGCTGTGAAATGCTTTCTTCTGGGCGTGACCTGACGTGAACTCTCAGGAGCTGTGTGATTGGACCAGTCAATATTCTGTCATGGAGCAGGAAGGGGTTCATTAGGCCTCACCATTAAGTATCTGTAAGTACCTAATGATTTCTGGGGGAGGGTAATTTTCTTTAGTGTATAGCCACTGAAATATATAATTCTTATGATTCTTACACATATATCTGGTATTCATATATTCAATAGAACATACCCTATAATAAGAATAAGAACTGTGATTCCAATAGGAATACATTTCACTTATGAGTTTATATGCTTTAAGGTCTGGAAAGCTATTCCTTCACTCTTTCAAAACTTCCTCAATAATAGCCTTCCAGCTATTATTACAAATGATTTAAAGTCATAGTGCCACATTCCAAAAGTATCTATTTCATAAGTTTTTCAAATATATTAGCATAAATTTGGTGGTGGTCAATATGCTTTTCACAATTCTAATTCTGTGTCGATATTTTGCCTTCCTTTCTCCCTGCCTTCCTTTGACAAAATTGAGCCAGAGGTTCATCTATTTTATTTTCTCCTTCAACAAAAGAAATGTTGGGCTTATTTACTGTTTTTTTAATTTATTTTCAATAATCTTTGCGTGAGTTATCAGCATCATCTTATTTTCCTTCTTAAGGTAGCCACAAATTGAAATAGCTTTGTGTCTCCTGATAGCATCATCCCCTCCTTTTCTCCAAAATGTTACTGGTCCCACATCCTTCTGCTCACTGCTCAAAAGCCAGTAGCCAGGAGAGGAGAGTTGGTAGAAGGAAATCAGGTTTATGGAAGGACCACTCTAAGAAAATGGAGGGGGATATGTGGAAGGACTTGCATAGGAAATAGAAAGCTTAGTAAAACAGCAAGTAGGAATTCTACTTGTGAAGAATTGTGTGTGTGAGAGAGAGACAGAGAGAGAGAGAGAGGGAGAGAGAGAGCTCAGCATCCCATTAGCCAGAATATCGCCACCAGCCTTGAACTAGTTCTTTAAAGAAACATTGCTTTTCTGCAAATTTCACCTCCACAGTTTACATGATCTGTGTTAGCCGGTGGACATTACTGGAATAAGGAGGAGCAATATGCATTCTGATATCATCTGAAGGTCACCAGATGTTCTGGCTTTGTGAAATCTAAAACATGATTATTATAGCAGTGAAAATCTTAATCATTTTGAAGCATCTTTTAGAAATGGCTGTCAGGCAAATGGAGGAGAAGCCAGAGTAACCCTTCCAAGGACAATTCCCAAAGGAACGGCCCCTGTCACAAAACAGACACATGCCCAGCTGCAGAAGTGTGCACGCACTCAGGTGGGGCCAGTCACACTACTTTCTCCTTCTGTCCACCTTGATTAGTTCAGAGATGGACGAATAAGCCCACCTGGCTCTACCAGATCCTTCCCTCAGGTTTTTGTGAAGCTCTTGGGTAATGTACCCTCATTACTGCAGTATTTGTTTCATTTAGATATGGTAATAAAGACAAAATTTATTCCTCACCCACATAAACTCTTTAGCAAGTCCATCAATATTCACACGAACATCTTTACGAGTGGTAACTTGAGGGTCCCTGTAGTTTTGCATCGGAACACGAGACTTCAAGGATCACCATGCAAGGGAGTAGAAAATAAAAAAGAGCTCACATCTGCCCTAGCATCTGCCACCAGAAGTGACTCTGTCTCTTCCACAAAGAGCTCACTGACAACATGGCCCCAAAATGCACAGCAAAAGAGGCTGGTAAGTGGTGTTCCTTTGTGCCAGGAAAAGGCACCAGGGCAGTGAGCACACAGTGGGTTTCTTCCATCAGCAGTCACATGGATGTGCACGTACCTGGAGTCGCAAACCATGTCCCCACCATGTGTAGAAGCTCTGCGAAGACAGAAGAAAGGGAGATGAAAGGAAATGTGAAAATCTTCCAGACATAAGGTGCCTGAATTTCTTACCCTTAAGGCCAACTCCCTATGATCTTTTTATTTCTAAGTGACTATACATCTTCTTTGTGGCTCCAGGTAACTTGCTCTGGCCTTCTGTCTCTGCAGCCATAAGACCCACCCTAAGGCTATATAAAGGGGAAGAAGTTCTCTCCTTGGCTCCTCCTGGCCTGTTTGCTGTTCTTTGTGTGTGTGTAGGTTATGGGTTTTCCTCTCTGTTTGGACCTGTGAAAGGGGAGCAGCCTCTTTTGTATTCTGGAATTTCCCCTGTGTCTATAGCTACAAATAAATCCTTTCCTCCCATAAATTATGCCTGGTTTGAAGATTCATCCCAGCAGTGTGTGGCTGACTACAACAGCAGCATTGAACTAGATCATAAAGGTTCTGCTTTAAGAACTCTGTAGAGGGTTAAGGGGCAGAGTTTTTTTTGTATCCCCACCACATTCATATATTGAAACATGAACCATTTCTGCATTTTGAGAGCAGGTGTAAGTGAGGAAATTAGTAGCATATAAGGTCATAAGACCAACTTGACTGACGTCCTTTGAAGAGGAAAAGACACGTGAGACTTTTATGCACAGAAAAGACCATGTGACAATCTACTGAGAGGCTGCCAGGTACAAGCCAAGGTGAGATGTCTCAAAGGAAACCAACTCTGTCGACTTTCATCTGGGTCTTCCATTCAGCTTCTGTCTATGAGAGAACAAATTTCCATTTATTAAGCCACCCAGGCTGTGATATTTTGTTCTAGCATCCCTAGAAAATTAATAAAAAGAATGGGATGGTCAGAATTCCAGTTTTTCCTCAGCCAGTCATTCCCCACTGCCCTGCCCTGCCCTGCGCTTTATTTTTTAAAATATTTTATTTATTCATTTTTAAGCAGAGAGATACAGAGAGAGAGAGAGAGAGAGAGAGAGAGAGAGAGAGAGAACCAGGGCCACCACCTTGTGGGTCTGGCATATGTGGGTCCTGGGGAACTGAACCCAGGGCCTTAGTCACTGGAGGAAAGTGCCTTAACCACTGAGCCATCTCTCCAGCCCTTTAATTGAGGCTCTTTAGTTGAGGGCATCTTCCTATAATTCTTCCAGATTCCAGAACTCTTACATACAAGTATTTTGGTCTCCTTGGGATGGTCACGACATGACTTTCTTGTTGACTCCTTTTAAGCTGCCATTTAAATTTTTGGATAAAATCCCGTCATATTTCTGGCATAAGGAAGCAACTTCTCTAGTTCCCAAAACTATTGTATTTTGACCTTTTTATATTCAGAACGCTATTTTTGAAGCTCTGCAAGCTGGCATTCTGTAGACAGGCTTTTTTCCTTCAGCACTAAGAAGTCTGATGAGCAACCCTCCTCAATGAGCTTTGGCTACAGTTACAGATTTGTTAATGATTTCTTGAGGTAGCAATGTTATTTGTTTAACAGTCATTCTAGTTTGTGAAAAATCTTCTAACCTACTTCGTAATGAAGCAGCAGACAAACAACATCTGGGCAGATATTTATCTTGTTAAGTTAAACATGCACCTGGCCCCTTAATTATCAACAATAATTGACAACTTCATCATCACCGAGCATTTTTCTGTCCATGCCACAGTGGTGCAAGTAATTAGGTAATAATTAATGAATCTTTAAGTGCACTATTTCCTGTGAGTTCAATTTTCATGGTCCGTATGTATATTTAAAGGGTAACAATTCTATTTGCTTTACTCATGTAGATAAATGTTGGGATGAATCTCAAAGGATCATCTGTAATCACTTCTGATTTTTCTTCAATGCCATATAGTGCTTGTTTTATTTTTCCTCCACCATATCAAAGACTCAATAAGATTAGAACTAATTATAGGGTCCAAATGTGTATACATTGGCAAAATCATATTTATTATGATTGCTATGATATTTTAAAATAAAATGTATACATATATTACTGAACAATATTGGATAAAAAGTAAGTGAATTATGGTACTAAACTAAACAAAATATTATGTGAATTTTTAAGCAATTATTTTTTTAAGTATTAAATATATATTTATTGTCCATAATGAGTTACATTATTCAGTGGGCAAACAATGAGTTGTTATCCCCAATTCCCCAATGCCCCCCTCCCCATCCCTAATCAGCTGGATATCCTCCTCCGTGGGCCGTCTGGATCAGTCCTTGTGGCAGGGGACCCTGGATAGCCTAGTACTCAACCTGGTCCTCCTGTCCCAAGTGTGTTGTTGCTGAAGGGTGCCATGCCTCTGGATAGTCTTCCCCACCACGGCTCTTACAATCTTTCCGCCCCCTCTTCCGCATAGTTCCCTGAGTCATGGTGGATGAGTATTAAGGCTGTTTAAGCAATTATTTTAAAAGCAGCCTGAAGATGTTGTAAAGTGTTGTCTTGTAGGCATGAGAACTTGAGTTTCACCCCCAGAAGCTATGTTTTAAAGAAAAAATGGCCAGGCATGGTAACACACACTTGTAATCTCAGCACTGGGGAGGTGGAGACAGGTGAAACCCTGGGATTCACTGGCCAGTCAATCTAACCCACTTGGCAAGTTCCAAGCCATTGAGCTCTTATCTAAACAAAAGTGGATGATGCCTGAGGAATGATATCTGAGGTGGGTGGATCTCTGTCTAACACACACACACACAGTTGAACAATAATAATTTCAGAGTCAATATGAATATTTGTAAAAATGTCCCAACAGTACCATGGTTTGAATATTGGTTGTCCCCTAAAGCTCTGTGTGTTAAAGACTTGGTTCCCAATGTGGTGATATTAGGAGTTGTAGACACATTAATAGTTCCCCATCGTTGTTTTAGTTGTTGTGATAGTTCATGAAATGAACGAATTATCACACTTTGTGTAACTATTTTGTATTTGTGTTTTTATTTTTATTCATTCTAATCTTTTGGCTATTTGAAATAATGCCTCATACAGTGATTCACTTGAAATGAAATGAGATCAGACATCTGGTGTGGAGGTGACAGCATTTCTCCATTCACCTTCCAAACGTTCTTGTGAGGTGAAGGCAAGGATGGTAAATATAATGCAGGAACAATAAACACTTTCTTTGTAGCAGAGAAAGAAAGGAAAATTGGGCAAATGTCCATTCAGCTCACAAAAACAAATAAAATTTAGATGACCTTATAAATGAAGCCTGTGAGCAACAAAGATTGACCTAACATGATACAGACCCCTGATTGTTCCTCTATACATAATTCATGAAGATCTTCTTTAGGAAATTGGTCTATACCTCAAAAATTAATAATCATAAAATCCTAACAGAATATCTGGTTTCCATCCAACTCTCCCACCAGAAGTGCTTGGCAGTAAGTTTTCTTAAATGTGCATCTGAAAATACTAGAGAGCTAAGAAAGTCCAGGATCCTGGGAAGAAAAAATTTATAGAAATGATCTTGGCCATAACTTTATCCTGCTTTTTCTCTGACAGAGTTTGATGATTCCTGAGTACTAGATAAGAGACAGAGCTGAGTAAGGATTTCTGAAGTCTGATAAGACCTGAAGGATATGGTTGGAGGAAGAGTCTTGGTAAACACCCTAGGGTTTCAGCTGAGACCTCTAAAAGGTGCATTTTAGGACAAGGATGGACCAGAAACCTACCATTCTCACAGACTGAAAAATCATTTCAAATTAACTCAATATCTAATTGGTTATTGGATTATAATTTATAATTTTGATAACTTTAACTTCCTACTGGAAGTAAAATAAGCCCTTCCTATGCATTGACTGCTATATGGCCCAGACAAGCAAGTCAAGAAGTGCCCATCTGTGCAATAGTGGCACCCAGCCTAGGTGGGTAATCAACAGCTGGCTAATTGGCTGTGAGATCCGCTCAGAGGCAGGGAACCCTGACTGGTAAGGGGACCCAAGGCAACCTTGAAGGGGGACCAAGAACCCCATCTACGTGGGAAAGTCCTCACTAACCATAGGTCCTCAGAAAAGCTACACCTGCCAAACGCTCACCAACCTAGCAATATTTGTCTTGATTGACCAATAATGATCTCACTCTCCGCTGGAGACTCTATTTGTATTTTTCAGAAAGCAACGTGAACCGTGGACAACCGAACTCCACCAGGGACATGACTTGATGGAGGGACACCCAAGCAGGAGACCATTCACTTCAAACTCACCATTTAGAGCCCTAACACGACCTCTAAGGAAGTGAGATGACGAGCAAAAGAGCTATTCCCACAGCAAGGCAGATAACCTTAATGGGGAGAGGTGCCCAAAATTGTCCAAAATACAAATCTACAGACTCTTAAAAATCTAATAACTATGCAAAATATAAATTCACCCACTATGACTCAGGGAAATTTGCGGAAGAGGGGGCGGAAAGAATGTAAGAGTCATAGGGGAGAATAATTAATGCATAAGAGGGAATGTCATCATGGATTCAATGGCTTTATCTAAGAAACTATGATACGGAGCATATTGTTGTGTTAATATATGTAATTTTAAGCCAATAAAAACATTTAAAAACTATTCAGGTATCTGTATAGCATTTTTATATTTAATATATATACACATATCCCTAAAATCATGTATGTGATATAGGTACCAGTAAATATGAAGGTGTAAACAAAAAAGGGAAAGAGAACCACGTGTAAGGCACAGAGATTTAGTATTGATTTTAGTAAACATGGTTTCAGCAATTAGAAGGTACAATAATAAGTTTCAGTACAAAACTGTAGGCTGTACAGTACAGAAAATATAACATTTAAATATAAAACCAAAAGAAAAAATGCAATCATTTTTGTCTCACAGTAAACTATAGTTACATACAAAAGGTAGACAGAGATCTTTCATTAGTAAACCAGGTAACAGATCAGAAGAACATATCAGAAGTGAAGCATGAAAAGAAGAAAGAACAAAGTAGCAGACATAAGAAATAACAAAGAAAAATATATGTTTAGTCCAAGGAAAAATCCACAAAAACAATGAGCCTAAAGCAATATTTAAAGTGATAGTAGGCAGATGTTCTCTTAAACTCATAAATATATTATTAAAAAGAAAGCTGAGGCACAATAAGATTTTTTAAAGTTGATTTAAATAAGCCCTAAGTCAGCAATTTGGCAGCTACATGTTGGAAGTGCTCTAGGAGTCAGGATGAGGCTTTTACAGGATGGAAAGACGATAAACGGAAGGGAGGGAAGGAAAGAATGAAAAGAGGTATACGCACATCTGCCAGCTGATTCTATGATTTATGAAGAAATGTATGTACCTCCAAAGTCTGTCTTGTTTGTTCTGTCCTGTTGGAAAGTCTATGGTTCTGTAAGTTTATAAGATACTCCTACTAGGTTGGACTTAAATTCTGTTTTTCTTTAACATAGATATTTATAAGAAATAGCTCAAGTTTTTTCTTATGCTTGTGAATCAAACAAGGTTAAGGTCATCTATGAGGCTCTCTAACTATCCTTTCAGGAATTCTTCAGGTCTGGCCCCATTTTAAGTTGTTTAAGTAGCACTAAGTCACAGCTTTAAAAAAAAAACCCTATTTGCTCCAAAGAGGAAATCTTAAAGGTAAAACAAAACACCTAGGTATTTCATGGCAAAAGTGGAGGAAAAAAGTGTCAACAAGAAAATGTGTTTTAAGCAATTCAAAGAGAAAGAAGACAGTCCCTTCCAAGAAGTAAAATAAGAATTACAGCTTGTGGGATGGGGAGGCGGTTCAGGGGTTAAAATAAGAAATATAGCTTGTGGGCTAGGGAGGTGGCTTAGTTGTTAAAGGCACTTGTTTGCAAAGCCTGATGGCCTGGGTCTGACTCCCCAATCGCTACATAAAGCCAGATGCACAAAACGGTGCATGCATCTGGAGTTTGTTTGCAGTAAAAAGAGGCCTGACACACTCATACTCCCTTTCTCTCTCTCAAGTAAATAAAAAATACATTTTAAAAAAATTAAAGCTTGTTTCACATTGAAATAATGAGACCAGAAGACATTGGAGCAACATCTTCAAAGTACTGAAAGAAAATAGCTGCTAAAGTAGAATTCTTCCCCAGAGAATATTGTACTTAAAATTACAAAAGGACATTTCAGACAATGAAAACAGGGATTTCTGAAACAACAGATCTGCAATAAATGGATTAACAAAACCTAGGAAAGTGATTCCAGAGAGGAATGAAAAGCGAAAGGTCAGTATGAGATCTACCTAGAAAACTTTGAATATAGAAAAACAGTTATGGAGAACCGAGGTCAATAGGCCTATCAAATTGAAGCCTATTAGAACTATTCTTGGAACCTTGCATTAACAGAAATGTGTTTTTAAAAAGTACTGATACCTGTTATGTATCACTTTAGACTACAATTTTTCACTTAATAAATTACACTTGTCAGATGGCGTGACTATTGGGAGATAATGTTTTAAAGGTACAGGTTATGTTAATTTTTAACTTCTGATTGACAACCTCCATGCATCCATCCATACAATGTACCCTGACCATAATCCCTTCCTCCGTCTCTCCTCCCCTGTTCCTCTTCCACTGAACCCTTGCTTCTTTTCATCTCTTCTGTTTTGATCTCATCTTGTCTCCTCATACTACGAAGAACTTGTGCAGCCACTGTGAGGTCATGAATACAGCAGCCATTTGTGTCTGGAAGACAGAGTTCCAAAGCACTCAGCACCATTCTTTGATTCCTTCCATCACCTCTTCCCCGATGGCCTTGGAAGGTGTGGTAGAGATGTCCCATTTGGTGCTGAGCACTCTACTGTCACTTTTTCTCAGCACTTTGGTGAGTTTTGAGTCTCCCCAGAAGTCACTGCCATATGAAAAGAGAAGCTTCTCTAAGCAAAAGTGAAAGCAGCATTAATAGATGTGTAGAAACATAAATATTTAGAGAGCAACTCGGTGGACATAATAAATCCATTTGGCTAGGCAACGGTAATAGCTTCCTCCTAGAGCCACGGGATTTTCTGGTGGTTTGAATTGAAAGTCCCCCATACACTCATGTATTCTGAATGTTTGCTCCCCAGATGCTGGTAATTTAGGGTGGAGCTTTGTTGGAGGGGGTGTGTTTCTGGGGATGGAACTTGATGGTTTTTTTAGCCCTAGCTTCTCTGTGTTAGTTCAATTAAATCTGTTTTCAGCCCCCCAGAAGGCAGTTAGTGTAGTGCTGGAAGGCACTGCACAGGCTGCCAGGGGAAAATGATCACCGACAGCTGGACTAAACAGAGACCACTGACAGGAAACACAATCGGTGGTTATGAGTAGGCTGACCACAACTCCTAATAGGAGTGAGCAGCAAACCAAGAAAGGAGCACTTGTGTAATGGAGGAGCCTGGGCCTG
>PVHP010007233.1:0-57490 GCA_004024765.1 Zapus hudsonius
AGAGAGAGAGAGAGAGAGAGAGAGAGAGAGAGAGAGAGAGAGAGAGAGAATATGGGCACATCAGGGCCTCTAGCCACTGAAAATAAACTCCAGATGCACGTGCCACTTTGGCGGGTATTGGGGAATCAAACCCAGGCCATCAGGCTTTACAAGCAAGTGCCTTAACCACTGAACCATCCATCTCTCCAGCCCTTTCTCTCACTGTTATTTGGCCTCTTTATGTGTTTGTTCATAACTTTCTCAACTCTGAATATACTGCCAGCCATTTCTCCTGTCCTGGTAGTGTGCCATGGTGAAACCAGACTGCCCCAGACTCTTAGTTTGAGCTATGGGCCTGGGGCTTGCTGACTGCTGGCTTGGTCTATACCCCTCTCAGTTTCAGCTGTGGTTCCACATTGGCCTGCTGTCCTTCACAATGTACACCAGCTGCCTATTTTGGGTTCTGTTGTTCTCAGGTTGACCAGATGTTTTTTTGCTTCCCTTCAATTTCCCCTGGACTGGTGATAATTCTGTGCTCCTCCTATGGTTGTTGGTGGTTTGTCCTCACCCACTTAAATTTTAGTGTTTGTGGAGATGGTTCTCACCCACTTGCATTTTCACATTTGTTATTTTCCTTTAGATGTTGTTTATAAGGGCTTTTGTTTTGCTATTTGGCTTCTTTGTTGAAGATGGCTTTTAGAAATTAAAAAAGAACACTCAATTTTGAGGCTCACAATGCAAGAAGCAATACAAAGATTTCATATCCCTGTCACCCCTTAGTTTGCTGAGTTTTTATGTAGGGTTTTGGAGAGATTCTATAAGGATGTTGCTGTCACTAACTCCACCTTGGTGGAATTCTCTCCTCCCTGGCAGTTTTTAAAAGAATTTCCAAAAGTTTTTACTTAGAATTAAGCTTTTTTTTAGATTTGAACCCCATCCCAAACAGTAGTGAATGGTTTTGAGACAAGAGTTCTCTTTCCTATGATGTAAAAGAGGTCTGCAGATTTGCTCCCGAGCTACAGTATAGTGAGGGCACCAGGAATGTTGTTTATTCTCTATTGTTACTTACCATTTTTAGCAAATCCCTTCAGGGTCCAGGATGAAGACCCTGAGCTCCAGTCCTCTCTTCCATGGTCCAGGCAGCAAAGAAAAGGGAGGGCTTGAAGGGTGTGTCTTGCCCTTTTTTAGAGACTTTCTGGTCGTTTCCCACAGTACCAAAGCTTCCATTGGATTGGCTATAGTTTAGTCTGCAAGCTATAGGAAGCTGCCAGGGGGATTCATGAAAATGGCTCCAGGTCACCCAAAAACCCAAAATTCTTCTGCAGGACAGAGGGAGAGTAGATAGTAGGCCAGGCAATCTTGAAATGAATGTTGGTTTTCTTTTTTTTTTTTTCCTGCTGTGTGCTTGAACACCAGCTAGAAAAAAATGAATACACATGCAGGAAGTTGAAGGGCTATTTTGAGTATGATTTTAATCTTGACATATTTTTCTGATTAAATTTATGCTGGTTTGCAAATTAAAACACTTCAGTGCTAGAAATTGAACATTTTTGCAGATATCTTTAGATGCTGAAAGCACCTCAGTACAACTCTTTAAGCTCTTGGAGGTGGTGGAAGAGAGAACTCTCTCCTTTCTGTCGGTATGTTCTTTGATGCTGTCTTTTGAGCTTGATGATGACTTTGAACTTTGATATCATTCTATAGAGTTATCTGTAGAGTTATGGGCTCACCTCCATAGCCATGAACACATATACCCAGTGGGGAGTAAGAAGTGGCAGGAGGCACTTTTCCTTGTCTTAGCTGAGATGGCCTCGTGGAGTTCCCTACTGTAATATTGGCAGAATTTGAGTTCCACTGTCACGTGAAGTATGAGCAGCTATAGATGATGTCTAGTGACAGGGTGATGAGAGGGTACACCATCTTTGTGGCATTGTTATATGTATTACAGGTGTATATAAGTATGTTAAAATATTCTGGTTAAAATTCTGGTATGATTATAAGCATATACCATTCACATGCATATGAAAAAATATGCATAAATAAAATAGACAAACAAAATAGACTATTCAATAGACAGCTAAACATTTAATTTATTCATTTAGTTGTATAGCCAGTCTTCGGCAATTTTCCATTTCACAAAACTGAAACAGTGTCTTTATTAAACAAGGCTCTACTTTCCCTTTCTTTAAGACATTGATGACCCTACTCTGCTTCTGTCTGTGAACTTGACTTCTTTGGATACTTCAGTGAGTGAAAACATACAACCTATAGCTGTCTTTTCAGTGAGTGAAAACATACGGCCCTATAGCTGTCTTTTCAGTGAGTGAAAGCATACAGCCCTCTAGCTGTCTTTTCAATGAATGAAAACGTACAGTTCTATAGCTGTCTTTCCAATGTACTCCATTTCTATCCAAGTTGTGGTGAATGATGGAACCATTTTTCTTTTTAAAGCCAAATAATATTCCATTGTAATCCATTCACCTGTCAATGGACATCCAGGCTACTTTCATGTTTTCATCATGTGACACTGTGACCTCACTGTTGCTGTGATGTGGGTTGTGAGGTTATGTGACACTGTGACCTCACTGTAGCTGTCTGTGAGCTGTGGGGTCATGTGACACTGTGACCTCACTGTAGCTGTGCTGTGAGCTGTGGGGTCATGTGGCACTGTGAGCTCACTGTAGCTGTTTGTGAGCTGTGGGGTCATGTGACACTGTGATCTCACTGTAACTGTCTATGAGCTGTGGGGCCATGTACATTTTGCAGAAAGCATGTCTTATGAGGAGGCATAGAGACTTTCAGTAACATTTTCAGAATCCAGGAGAATCTTCTCTTGCTTGTTTCATAAAAATTCATGACTTGCTTCAAAATGATTCACTGTTTTTTGAAGGGCTAAAAAGAAAAATGATACTGAATTGGGAAAGATGCTAGGCTCTGAATTACATCTGATTTCCCCATCACAGCTGTGATGTAATGAGCACACTGTGACCATTAGGGAAGAGACCATTTGATCAGTCCTCCCTGTGGCAAGAAACATGAAGCCCTATGTGAGAAGCACCCAGAGTCTTTGAGATAAAATGGATCTTTGCTCCCAAAAAGATACCTCATCTTTCTATGGTCAATTTTTATTTTTGCTCTTTCATCTTTTTTCCTTACTTTGGTCCTTTCTTTGTTTGGAGTCAGCATTCTGCAACACCTCTAATGCCCTGCTTGTCTTCAAGCTTGCAGGAAACTACTGACCGTTTCTCCCTATAAACACCATTTCATAAAATGCAGCACAATACATCTCAGTTCAGTTCTAGCATGGTAATCATTTTCACTGTACATTTTATGGTGCATTCATGTTATGCAGCGATATCCCAACTACGTCCAGACCTCTTATTGCAGCTCCCAAAGACCCTCTTTTCTCATTTCCATCCGTACAAGTTCGAGTAATTTAGGCCCCTCACAGATATAACTGTAACAAATAGTATTTGTCCTAATCTTACTGGGTCATTTAATTTGGCATTGCATGCTCATAGTTCCTCTCTGTAGTAGCTAGTGTCAGGATTATCTTTCCTCTCAAGGCTAAAATTCCATGTGTGTATACACTGCATTTCTCTGTCAATGCACACTCCATTTTTTGGGTCCCAGGAATGATGCTGCTGTGAAAGTAGGTACACAGATGTTTCTTTGAGCCTCCGACTCAGCTCTTTAGAATGCACAGCCAGGAGTAAACTTTCTGGATTAAGTGCTAATCCTTAACTACCCACCATTTGGTTGTGGGAGGGGCAGTGTAAATGCAGCCATGAGTATGGGTTTGGATATCAGTTTAGTTGATGCTTGGAGCCTCCAGGGAGTCGAGCTGGCTTGTGGTTACTATGGTCAGGGGTCAGGACATGTCAGGAGCAACTAAAATCAGGGACCCTCCCCCAGCTGCAGAAAATGTAGTGGTTCCAATAAAATCTTCCCTATTTGTGGAAACCAAAATAGAAGACCTCCTCTTGTCCACTCCTCCTCTAAATGGGCAATACAACTTTGAAATCTGGTCAGGTTTTTTCTTCTCTTTATTTTCCGCTCTGGTGTATACATCTGTGACTTTAACTTCCACAGTGGGATCTCCAGGCCAGGAATGCCAAGCCCCACCCACGGATGTGTAGCAATGGGAAGGGGCTGACCCCACTAAGGTGCCTATACAGAGATAGGAACAGAGTGGAGGGAACAGAGCCAGGAGGTGAGTTTCTCACTGTCTCTTTCAGGACAGAATGCTCCTTTTCTCTATATGGACTGAGGAGGAGACCTAGCCTAGAAGCAGAGAGAAAGAGAGAGAGAGAGAGAGAGAGAGAGAGAGAGAGAGAGAGAGAGAACAGAATAGAAAGAGGGGCAAGGATGGTGAAGACATTTGAGGGAGGAGTTTCCAGGAGAAATGGTCTACTGGTTATTTTTCTCATTACTGTGTCAAAATACCTGACAAAAAACAACTTAAGTGAGGGTTTTCACTCACAGTTTGAGGTCACAGTTCCTCACAGCAGTAAATGCATATGGTAGGAGCATGGGACGATTGGTCACACTGCATCCTCAGATAGGAATCAGAGAGAATATGCCAGAGTGCTTATTGCAGCTTATATTCTTTACAGTACACATACATATACACACATATCTGTCTGGGCTATTTTCTGTATATGTAAAAAATACAGGAAACAAGATATGTACCAATAAGTTACTAGTAACATAGTAACAAAATGATAGAAACATAATTATATGAAATAATATAAAGGCACTTGTATGCTGTGATGGTTAAGTTTTGTTGTCAACTTGACCTGTTTAGTAATCCACAGTAATCTTGGGTGGGTCTATGAGGTTGCTTACAGGAAGAATTAACTAAAATAGGAAGCCCTTCCTCTAGGGGAAGGAAATCTCTCTCTTCCTCCCCCCACACTGTTTGCTGGTGTGTATGGTGTTGGTGATGTCCTCTCTCTCTCGGTTTGGACCTGTGAAAGGGGACAGACAGCCTCTTTTGCCATTGTGGAACTTCCCCTGGATCTGTAACTTCAATAAATCCCTCCCTCCCATAACTGTGCCTGGTTTGGAGGTTCAGCCCAGCAGTGTGTGCCTGACTATGACATATGCAAAGCTTGATGGCCTGGGTTCAGTTCCCCAGTATACACATAAAGCCAAATGCAAAAAGTGGTGCATGCTTCTGGAGTTCATTTGCTATGGCAGGAGGCCCTAGCATACTCATTCTCTCTCTCTCTCTCTCTCTCTCTCTCTCTCTCTCTCTCACCTCTTTCTCAAATAAATAAATATTAAAATATATTACTACTAATATCCAACAAAACATTTTCTATATGTATGTGCATATATATGAATATAAAAATACCCTAAAGAGGAAAAGGGATTTGTCCAAGATCACAAAGCTAGCAACCCTCTATCAGGAGTAGCAATCCCTTTTCTGTGACTTTTGTCCAGTCTTCTTCTATTACTGCCTCTCATTTGATGTGACATTTGTATCCCATTGGGCCAGTCCTTTTTTTGAGTCTGAGAAATAGCTTTGTGTGGAGGAGAGTGTTATACTTTTCAGCATTTGAAGACCTTCCTAACAAGTAGGTCCTGGGTTCTGAGTCTGAGTTAGAACCGCAGTGCTCTCTCAGCAGCTGCTGAAAACCCAATGTTTACACACAGCAGCTTTTCTTTCACATCTGCCGGAGAGGCAAGATTGCCTGGGCTGAAGCTGTGACGCACGTTAGGAACTCAAGCTGGCAAGGCCATAGGAAAGTGCTTCTTTCTTGGACTTTGCTAAGTCATGACAATAAAGTGAACTCTTCCAGGTCTATGTGGCTAGGAAGGGGCCATGGGTATCTAGGGTGCAAGGTCCTGGGTGCCCATGAAATGTTTGGTGAATAACCTCCAAGACCAGAGCAGGAGGTTCTGGGAGTATCTCTCAGTTGCCTCCTTACTTACCTCCCTGAGTTCTACCCTAGGGTGTTCTATGGGCCTTGCATCTTCCCCCAGAGCCCCAGATGCTGGCAGCATAGAGTAGGTTATTGCTTGAGGTGATTTGTCACACGTGCCTGAGGATGTGGAGTAGAAAGAATAGTGATGAATTTATGAAATCCCATAACCCCCTTCCCACCTTTAAAATCACATCTCTGAGATTATCTGTGAGTGTCTTGTTCTTATTACCTACTAAGCCTGGGACATTAGAAGCCCTCCCTGGATGCCTGGGCTCTTTTTTACAAACACAGGGTGACTGTCTCTAATTCCCAAGTCTGAAATATATGCTTTCGATTCCATACTTTTTGGGTGCTGACATGGGCCATAGATGGAAAATTCCACCCCATGAAACTTTGCTTGCATGTGCAAAATTATTAAAATACTCTCTAAGATTACCTTCAAGCTATGTGAATATAAGCCATTTTAATCATTGTCAGTGCACACATCAGTATCACCTTCACAGTTCTGTGAAGTCAGACCTTCCCAAACACTATGTAGGTAGTAAGTAGTAGCTCGCCATGCCCCCTTCCTGCAGCTCCCACCCACTGTGAGCAAACACCTATCTTCTGTCTCTGTGAATTTGTCTACATTATTTTAAAATTTTATTCTCAGAATTATTTTAAATTGGGCTTTGCAGTGAATTTCTAAGGAGTGCTTGAGGTCTTTGGCTTTCCATGTGAACCATTCACATAGACATGTCTCCTTGTTTTGCACACTAGAGTTGCTAGGAGAAATGTATGGAGGATGGAAGGAAAGGTTTGGAGAATTCTTCACATGCTCAGCACAGAGTAGCTGCAAGGATATCCTTGGTCTCAGCTTCTCAGCTGTTCTGTCAGCAGCCTAAGTGAGCAGGTAAATCCTGTTTCAAGATGAAAAGAGGAAAGTTCATTGGCACAAAGATCCCACAATTAGAAGACATTAGGAAATCAGCCCCTGTGGGCTTCACGATGCTTATCTTCCCCACTTACTCCTTCTAAAAAAAGAGGTGGTTGTGGCTGGGGGTGGGGTATGCATTTCTACCCATCTCTGTGTTGAGCAGAGGTGACAGTATTACCAGGGTGAGCTGTTGTCAACTCATCCATGTAAGTTTATTGGTGTCAGTCATATGACTTGAAAAGCTTGTGGCCTCTGCTGTCCTCCTGACCTTCCCCGAAGATGACAATGATGATAACAGAAACAGCCCTCCCACCACTGTTCATTGTTCACATTCTCAGAAAGTGGCTTATAAGCTGAATGATAATGGCATGGGTAGTGCATTTGTGTGTGTGTGTGTGTGTGTGTGTGTGTGTGTGGTATGTGTATATGTGTATGTTTTGGTGCATGTTCATGTATGTATGTATGTTCATGTATGTATGCATGTATATATGCAGGTGAGCATGCGTGTGGAGTCCAGAACTTGATGTGGGTGTCTTCCTTCATTGCGTTCCAGGTATCTTACTGAATCTGGAGTTCTTCAGTTCAGCTAGGGTAGTTGTCCAGCAAGCTTGAGGGGTCCTCCTGTCTCTACCTCACCAGTGCTGCAACTACAGGTGTGCCTTGCCACACCCAGTGGCAAGATTTCATGTAGATGCAGAGGATCTGAACTCATGCTTCTAGCAAGCACTTTAGTCACTGACCTGTCTCTCCAGTCAGCATTTCTGGACCTTTAACCCTCACACCTCACCATGGAGCTGGCTGTGGGTTCAGGATGTGGAAAAGGCAGCCCACAGAGACACACTGAGGCTGTCAGGTGAGCACATGGCTGGCAATGGTTCGCAGGAGCTCAGGGAGTACAAGCAATGTCTGACCTGTAGCCGGTCATCTGTGGGGGGTGAGAGGGTGTGTGTGGGGGTAGGGTAAAGCTTCTTTTTCTTTCATCCTCATGGCCAAGACATGGCTACCAAAGGACCTGGCCAGCAGGAGGGAAGTGTCCAGGCACCTGTGAAGTTGGAACTCCTGGGTTCCCAGTGTTGGATGTCTTTATGACTGCCCTGGCCACAAGAGCTCAGTGACTTTCAGAGAACAATGGTGGATCAGACATCAGTAAAAGCAAAATCCCATAATTCAGCCTGTCACAGCACACAAACAGCCTCTTTGTAGCTGTTTCATCTGAACTGTTTTATTCAGGCAATAAATTAATTGGTAGTTGATGTTTTGAAGTTTACCAGGCTGCAATAAATCTATATTTAGCACAAACCCAAGCAATATTGTAAGCCATCTCCAGTAAGAGTCACATTACCAGCAGGTTTTCTCAAGTTCTCAAGGAAAGACCAAGTTCCATGCAACATTTGACATTATAGTCTTAATTTCACACACATTTTTGTTTGAATGACAAGTGATGCTTATTCTACATGTATTCTTTCATGTACTCCCTGAGCTACATACTAGTGATGGTGTTTTCCTTTCCATAGAGCTAGAGGGGGAGAGGAAGATAAGAAGAAAGGAAAATAGGCAATCTGGTCTCTTTGAAGTCTGGTCATCAAACCAGAGGATTCTCACCTTTTCCACATGCTTAAACTATTGAATCAGCAAGAAATAAATGTGTTTTCAAACATTTCAATCATGTTAAATGCAAATAGCGTAGATAGATGTCATTTCTTAACTATCTTTGATTATACTGAGCTACGCAAAGGTGACTTAGACATCATTTTGGAGGCATGATGAGTCTTTAATTCTATCCCGGGCATCTTTGGTCATACACCTGAGAGTTGAACGCAGTGTCTCAGATGTGGGTGACCCAGTGAGGCATCATTTGCTCATTACTACACAGTCCACAACTATTTGTTTAGTAGCACTCACACTGTTTGGCCTCTTGTTACTGGCTGTTAAGAACATCATGATTTGGGGCCTGGGAAGCTGGTTATAGATGCTTGCAAAGTCCATCAACTCAGATTCGATCCCCAGGCAGCCTTCACAAACCAGACTCAAAAAGTAGGGCAACAGTCTGGTGTTTGTTTGCAGTGGCAAGAGGCCTTTGTGCATGTGTGAATATGCACACACACACACACACACACACACACACACACACACACGAAAATGAACAAACATTTTAAAAAAGAGAGTATCACATTTTGATTTACAGAGTTCTTCCTAAGAGGTCTCTCTTCACCCCAGTTCCTTCCTTCACTTGTGTTAAGGCCTTGGTGCCTTCGCTGGCTTCCTGCTCCTTCTACTAGGGTTTTCTGCTAGCATATCCTCCATCACTTTGCAAGGTGATCTTCCAGAAATCCAAGTAGACCTGGGCCATTCCTTTGCTTAAAACCTTTCAGATACTTGGCAAGTTGATGCAGGAGGATCAAAGGTTCTCAGGCTTGCCTGGGTTCAAATAAGTTTGAGGCCAGCCTGGGTGACTTATCAAAACTCTGCCTCAAAAACAAAAGGTGAAGAGAGGTCTGGGGATGTACCTCAGTGGGAGAGCTTTTGCCTAGCATGATGGAGGCCCTAGATTCCACCCCAGTGTTGAAAACAAAACAAACTGAAAGATTGCTTCAAACCAGCTCTGCCTCCACCCTGCCCACTGGATGTCAAGTTCCTGTATGTCCTCAGGACAGAGTACAAGCCCTTCCTCCTGCCTTTTGGGCCTCTTTCCTAGCTTAGGTGACCACCCTTCTGCCTGCACTGATCTCCTGCTCTTGAAGTTTGTTCAGCTCTCTTGTCTGGGAAGAAGCTGCTCAAAGCTGAGGGGGTCTAGACACCCCATGGACCTGGGATGAGAAGTACTTGAGGCTACACATGGCACATGCCTCTGAATCATAGATGCTTCTTGTATTAGTTATGTTCTTTTTGCTGTAACAGACACTTGGCCATTGTACCTATGGTGAGATGGAAGGCAGAGACAAAAGAACTTCCAGAAGCTCAGAGGCCACCTATCCTGGCAACAGCAAAAAACAAGCAAAGTAGAAGGCAAGTCTAACACTTGAAGTTTTCTTCTGACCTCTACATGTACACCATGGCATGCCTGTGCCCCACCCCCACACATGTATACAGACACACACACACACACAAATGTAGGGGTCTGAAAGAAATTCTTGTGTTAAAACCAAGTTTGATTGGCTTTATAAGTCTGGCTATAAACATGTTAAATTCTTGGCCCATATCAAATTCAAGGAAAATGTTGTGAAATAACATTGGATGCAGTAAAGGAATTCAAAAGTAATTGCAACTTGCTGTGCTCTCCTTCGTCAAAGGGTGCTTGGGAATCTGGCTCTCCAGCTGCACAGTCCTGAGGAACTGGGGCTCTCTCTTGACTCCTTGGCCTGGCTCAGTGGCTGACTGCACCCCCCTCATCCCAGGTTCAAGTGGAGGCCTCTTGGACAGTTGGTAGCCAGGGCAGCTGAGTGACCCACCTCTAGAATGCCCCACCCAGAGAGGGAACTCCTATTTTAGCTGTAGGGTTTACACATAAAATGCCACAGCTTGCCACCCGAGCTCTCTTGCATTCTGTTTCAATCAAAGGGCAGATGCTTCACACATGTTTCCATGAATTGACATAAACCATGAAAGGAAAGAATGCTGAGACTCGCTAGGAACCCTGTAGCGACTTGTTACTGGTAATTTTTAAGTTTACAGTAAGAGCAGATGCAGAAAGCAAACCTGCATCTGTGCAGAGGCCGTTTCAGCAGCAACCCAGGCTCTGTGAAGTCTATAAATAGTGAGTGGTGGGTCTAATGGCTTCCTTGGGCCACCATTGTGTCCTATGGCTACATGTGGCCAGGGAGGTACAGGGAGGATGGGAAGGAGTGTACTCTCTCCCTTGTTTCTTTCCATATCAAGCAGAGCAGATGCTTGAGCCACAGAGTGAGCCAGCTGAGGTGGAAGGCCTAAAAATAGGTCCCTCTGAGCAGGAGATGCTGGTCCCTGTGACTTTTGGAGGCATCCTGTGACTCTCAAAGGATCCCCAGCCCCGTGTTAAGTTACACACACTGATCTCTTCTGTCTCTTCCCACCTCAACTGTCTTATGAAACTGAGTTTCTTTAGGACTGTGGAGCCCTGAAGGGGAGCTGTGTGCCCCGGACATTCCTTAGATGATGGTGGGGTTATGTCGTTGTGTCCATGTTCTGTCAACCCTCTGTGACAGTGCCAGGCACAGGTCTGTGTCAAATTAGTGGGTGGCATACACTTGAAAGTAGACAAGCTGCCACGGGAGGGGATAGTCTGGCTATCACGTGTAGTCAGGTGTCATGTAGCCTGGGTCATCCATGCTTGGAGTAATGAGCAGCAGCAAGCAATTAAGAAATGAACCATATGGTGCATGCCAATGTCAGATGGCATCTCTTGCTTACTACCTGGCAGGCAGCACCCCTCCTCATGTGAGTGAAGAACCTCTAGGTGGTCAGAGCCTGTGCACACATGGTGAAGTGTGTGCGTGCGTGTGTGTGTGTGTGTGTGTGTGTGTGTGTGTGTGTGTGTGTGATCCCTCGGGAGGGTGGCCACGTGGGATCCCAGGGTTTGCTGTTCAGTCAACTTGTGGTCAGTGTTATACATGGGCAGGCCTCATCAGCTCCAGACAACTTGTTTCATAATAAGCCTTAAATAACGCCAGCTATAAAATTGAGTATTAAATATTTCTCACTTGCATGTTTCAGGGTTTTGTAAAAGCTGTGTTAGTCCAAAGTAAGGACTGGGAGTCCAAGGGTTTGGCTGGTATCTTTTAGTCCATCTGTGATTGACTTCAATGCTTGATAAATGACGCGTCTGTTTTAGCAGTCTCTTGACCATAAGGTCTGCCTCTCTGGTGGTAGGGCAGGATAGTAAGCAGGAGGTCTTTGGTTTGAGTAGTGAAATAGTGAGGGAAATAACCCTTGGTGGCCTTTCATTTCAGCTGTTGACCTCAATGGGATTGGAGTCTTAATGTTTACTGTGTTCTTTTTTACCCTGACTCTTTTTTCTTTCAAGAGACAAATGGTGAGGTTAAATATGGCCCTGACTCAGCCAGATGCCCAGACAGTGTTTGATGGTAACCACCAGGATGGACAGTATCATGCTTCTTGTTAAATTGGCTCAACTGTTCTCAATGTTCTCTAAGTTTGAAGCTATTCTAGTTGCTTTAATTGGGAAATAAGCTCTCAGAGTCTCCTGAGTATTTGTCAAAAATGGAAACCTTTTTTTTAAGAAATAAAAATTTGGATTTAGATCGACTCACTCTCACCATATGAAGTTCATGTGTGAGGACATAGGCTCATTTGAATGACGTCTAGCTCTTATGTTTATGGATCAAACAAGAGATACTTTAGAACTTTCTGACACTTATTTAAGCCATCTCAATAAGACGGGGGAGGGGGAGACTTTTGTCAGACTGCTCTCATTATTGGATAGTCATTTTGGCTCTGCAAGCTTGACTTCAATTGAACCAAGACTATGTGGAGTTAATATTTCAAAGACCTTAAATTTGTATTCTTAAACAAGTCTTGGCTACCACCCCAGCCTTGGATGAGTTAAATTTTAGAATGAGGAATATAGTAAGAGAAGTGGTGACAGACTTGATTTTTTTCCCCCTTCTCTTTAGAGAATGTTTCAGAGCAATAAAGTCATGAAAACATGGCTGTCAGTAAAAGAACGCTTTGCAGTCTACTGCGCACAGGAGGACTAGGAGTATTTTTTATGGCTTTGGGTTACAAGTCCATTCTAGAGAACAGTAGCTCCTTGCTGGCTCCTGGCTGAGAGCATTGGTATGGGGGGATGGGCAGTTTATAATAGAACAAGGGAGGTTACAAAAAGAAGAGAAATGTAAGGAGTAGTGTAGGAATGGATGGGGATATTGGGGCCCCGAGGAGTGCCTGGAAGGGTCCCAGTACATCCCAAACCCTCCCTCCTGAGTTGATGTATAACTTTTGGAAGGATGATGTTTTAACATGTTGTACAGTGTTCTTTTAAAGAGCTATTATTTAATTAAACTCTGTCCCTCCCTCTGAAAAGATGCTACAGCCACATGGTGCAATGTTACAAGGTAAAGACTTAACTAAAATAGGCCACCTTCTTATTCCTTCTCTTTGCTCTCCATTTCCTTCCCAGGTGGCCATCACACGTAATCATTGCTCTTCACCCCACACGCTCTCACTTTAAAAATAAGGGAGCAAAATGTCATGTGTACTGTCTTTTTCAATTAGTATCTATTAGGGACTGTATCCATATTGGTAAATAAAATATCCTTGTTCTTTAACTCTATAAATATTCTGCTTCATATACATAGGAATCTTTATGGACTCTATGCCTGACTTAGGGCTACTTGGTTCAGTGTCTGTTCTTGGCCATAGTTAGCAATGCTGCAAAGGATACTTTTGTGTAGCCAGTTGGTTCCACATCCTGCAGATGGAAAGCATGCGAAGAAGAAAAAGATGTATGCGTTGGACATTTGCAGACCTTTTGCTTGTCTAAAGAATACAGTCTGACAACTATTTATATTGCAGTCAATATTATAGTCATCTGGATAGGAGTCAGAGTGTATAGCATGGTTGTAGTTTGTATGCACTGTGTCATTTTGTCACAGGGAACTTGAGGATAACCTGCTTTGAGGGCTGTAGCAGTGGGAATCCTACAACCAGTCCCCTGCCCACACATAAGTACAGCTTCATATGCTGTCTTGCCCAGATGCAAGTTGAACTTTAGAATGAATGCCAGGGGAATTGAGGGGCATGAGACTTCTGCTCCCAGTGGAATAGAACCACAGACTACCACATGGAGTGCACACACACACACACACACACACACACACACACCCTCAAGTATCTGCTCACTTCTATTCACAACTTCTTCAAAAGAACCACATCTGTCCCCTCAGTGCATCAAGGCGCACTGGCTTGTCACAGTGAAGAGTCAGTTCCTACAGAAACCGAGTTCCATAGAGAAGGGCTGCATGCCATGGGCACAGAGTCCAGGGCCATGTGACCGCAGTGTATACTTGGGAGGATGGCATTACAACTTTCTACCCAATTCCCGACCCTTCTTCTCTCACCCTGTGATTACTCACCAGCAGACACTCTTCTGGTGCCCACTTCCATGGGCACCCTTCCAGTTTTTTCCAGTAAAGTTCCATATTTCAGGGCTTGTGTGTTTCCCAGATATGCAGCCTATGTGTGCAGTTAGGCTGTAGCTTTTATTAAGGTCTTCTGCTTTCCCCACATGCCCTCTGGCTTCATGGTGAGACTTTTACATAACAGAGCGAGTTTTAGTAATGTCTGTGCTGTAGAAGTCATTGGCTAAGCAGGATTGGCAATTTATGGTTTATTGTCATGTTCCCCTCCCCCCTACTGCTGGATGTTTTTGCACAGAGTCCCCATTCCCACTACTGGGATGCTTAGACACTGGGATCTCTCTCTCTCTCTCTTTTAGTCTCATATCACTGTGCTTTTAGCTTCCAGGTCTGTGTGTGGAACACATCAGAGACCCAAAACTTATTTGTCCAATAAATAAGACATTGGATGTTTTACCTGAAATACCACTTTCAAAAATTAATGGTTCTATTTTTAAAAAAGAATGATTGCAGTGAATGGATGTGGGATAACTGTTGAGTTTTCCAGGTGGGTCTGGCTCCTTGGATGATAGCTTGTCAAGGGAGGGCAGAGAACAAAACCTGGAATTCAGGTCACAGCACTTTCTAGCGTCTGAATTCAAGGAGATCTTTATGTTCTGACCACTTAACTGTTAAAAGTAAGAACAAATAGAGTAGTAGCAAAGGTGTTCAGATCTTTGAATGGGGTTATATTTGTTTACTGCAACTGAGAAGAGATACTAATGATGGCATTTAACTCTAAGAATTTAATAAATAAAAGAGGAACTTAAAATTTGGGAATGAGAGGCTGAGGAGATGGCCCAGTTCATAAATGCTTTCCTTGAAAGCATGGGGACCTGAGCTCAATCCACAGGACCTGTGTAGAAATGGCAGGTGTACAAAATTCTAAGAAGAAGTGACAGTGGAGTGTTCAGCACTGCGACATCTCTATCACATCCACCAAGGCTCAGGGACCATTTCGGAGCTGGTGGAAAGAATGTAAGAGGCAAAGGAAGAATCAAAGAGTGCTTACAAAACTGTCATCCAGACACAAAGTGGCCTTGATATTCATGACCTCACAGTGGCTGATGCTACCTACATAAGAAATATATAACAGGCGAGAAAAATGGTGGCATTAAAACAGAAGAGAGACTAGAATTAGAATGAAGAAGGGATTCAGTGGAGGCTGGGAGGTAATTATGATCATGCTATACTGTTTATATTTATGACAGTTGTCAGCATATATTAATGGCAGGCATAGGGGCGTTCACTTGTAATCCCAGCACTGAGGTGGCTGAGGTTAAGTCGACTGCTAGGGCTCACTAGCTAGAGAATCTAGCCTAGTTGGTGAGCTCCAGGCCAAAGAGACACACTCTCAAAAACAGGATGGCACCCAAGAGGAATGACACCTGGCATTGTCCTCTCTCCTCCACATGCATGCATGCACACACATATGCACCTGCACAGACAAAAAATGAGAATGATAGTAATGTTGATAAATTGTAGAGTATAAATTTTCTTTTTAAAATATTTATTTATTATTTATTTGCAAGCAGAGAGAGACAGACAGAGAATGGGTAGGGCAGGGCTTACAGCCACTGCAGAATGAACTCCGAATGCATGAGCCACTGGCTTTACTTGGGTACTGGGGAATCGAACTCCGGTCATTAGGTTTTGTGGGCAAGTGCCTTAACTGCTGAGCCACTTCTTCAGGCCGTAAGTTTTCTTTTTAAATGGATACTCATGCCATTGAACCATTGCTTCAGCCCCTGCTACATATATGTAATGTTTAGTGCTCAGCAAATGAAAGTAAGTGTTGAGTGTGAACAAACTTAGCTAGAATTATAGATGGACATGCATACACAGGCCTTAATCTGTTTTGTATTGCAATAACAGAGTGTCATAAACTGGGTAAATTATAAGAAAAAGAAATCTGTTACCTGCCGCAGTAAGAGGCTGAACGTCCAAGGTTGAGAGTCTCACATCTGGGGAGGGTTGTATACTGCGTCACTCATGGTGAAAGGCATAGGAACAAGGGAGGCTAAACTTGCTTTTATAACAAGCCTGCTGTCTTGATACGGACTCCACTCCCAAGATGAGAATGTTAATCCATGGAGGAGGGCAGACCCATCATGACCTGGTCATCTTTTTTTAGGCTCCAACTCCAACTCTGTTACATGTTGGATTAAGTGTCCACACATGAACTGTGTGGAAGGAACCCTTACCATGTATGCTTGTGACTGTGCTCAGCAACCTGGAAATACTTGACCTTTGTTGAGTTCCTTCCTCCCTCAGTCTTTCCTCAATTTTCCAGTAATAATCAGGTGGAGAAGCTTACTGGCTCAGCGAGAATGATGCCATTGGTAAGTTGAGGACATGGGATTTCAGATGCAGAGCCTCTGTCTCCATGTGTTGAGAGCATTAGGTTATTATATCTTGATGCCAAATGAGAAGGCCTATAAGTCACCTGCCCTTCAGGAAGAAGAGATGGGGATAGAAATGAAAAATACCCAAGCCAGCAGAACATGTGATGTTATGGGGGCTGGAGCAGGTGTCTGACCATCATTTGTGACCTTTCCGTTGACCAGATGCTATGGATGTGGTCCTCCATATTGACAGTAGCCAGGTACACCCTAAGAACGAGAGAGCATAGACACGCAAAGGCAGGAATATATGTTAATATATTGGATTCCTATCTTGTTCTAAGCACTGGGTGATTTGCTTTGAATACGCTGCATTAAATACTGATAGTTTTATAATGTTCCTGAGGTTGTTTCTCTTATCTTCGTTTTGCATAAGACTCAAAATAATGTGCCCAAAGCCACCCAGTTAATAAATGTCAATATTTATTCACTGCTCACAAGCTAGTGATGTTGGAATTATTTTTAGAAATGAGGACACATAGCAAAGAAGTGGCACAGGTAGAGTTTAAACCCAGAGCTGTCTTCACAGTCTTACCTTTTCCCATTATAATTAAGATATATAGGACTGAGGAGATGGTTCAGTTGATAAAGTACTTGCCCCACAAGCATGAGGACCTGAGTAAGATTCTCAGAAGCCATGTGAAAAAGCCAGGTGTGCTAGTATGCACCTATAATCCCAGTGCTGGGCAAGTAGAGACAGGTGGATCTTTGGAGCTTTCTGGACAGCCAATCTTGGACACCTGACAAGCTCCAGGCCAGTGAGAGATCCTGTCTCAGAAAAAGTGGATGACACCTGAGGAATAACACCTGGTATTTTCCTCTGGCCTCCACATGCATGTGGGTACATGGGTACACACACCTGTACATGCACACACACACACACATGCACACACACACATGCACATGAACATAGCCGCATGCATTATAAAATAAGTAAGGTGCATATTGAATTGAGGTGTGTTTTTAGAAGAAATATGAGACTGATTAAGTTCCTAAATGTGTCCATAAAACGAATATATAATTTCAAATAATAGAGATCATGTGTTAGAGGAAAACCAGTCAGCAGATTGCATGACATTCACAGAACATAGAAGACATAGATTTTAAATATGTGACTATAAGATGAGGAAGGTCACACTGCTGACAGAGGGGTTCTGTTCAACCAGCTTGGGTCTTACCTCTCTGTTGCCAGAATTTGACCCTTACTGCTTCCCGTACTGTCCTGACTGTATATTTAGTTGTTGAGTCTCTTAACCTTTGTCAGTTTTGAAGCCCTGGGTCACAACCACTGGCTCATATGGCGGATCCTACCAACAGCTGAAGGGCTTTTAAGGATTCAGGCTATCTTTTAATTTTTGTATCTGTGTTCCTGTGCCCAGAGCCGGCTACATTCAGTTCATGTTTGTGAAGTGGCTGGGGGATGTGGATGGATGAATGAGTGGATATGTTTGGTTTCACAAACATGGAATACATGCTTAATAAATTATTCTAAATTAGGAACTATTAGAGCCACTGTCACAGCTTTGAATTGTTTATTCATAGTTAGTGTGATTGCTAGATTTTCATCATTTCTCAAATTTTAGAAATTAGGATATGAGGCTGGGCATGGTGGTGCACACATTTAATCCCAGATTTTGGAAGGCAGAGGTGGGAGGATTGCTATGGGTTCAAGTCCAGCCAGGGATTACTGAGTGAGTTTCAGGTCAGCCTGAGATAGAGTGAGACCCTACCTCAAAAAAAAAAAAAAAAGAAATGAGGATATGAAATAGGTTTTGAGATATGTATCACGAAGTGGATCATAATTGGGAAACACTGCAGTTGTATGCATTTGCTTTCCTGCCTCTTCAAATTATAGGTGACCTGGCAGGCCTGAATGAAGAGCTCCCACCCCTCCCCTGCTCTGCCCCCAGCTCTCCACAGGCCCGTCCTTTGGGGAACATCTTTATGGTTGTCCTGGAGGTCAGCTCTGAGGCCTTTAAGAGTTTGGATTCTTCCTTAGGTTACTCTGGACGCCCCAGGCAGATGGTTCACGGAGGATGGGACCACGTTTTATTTTCAATTTTATTTTTTTCACTGCCTCTACCCCCATCCCTCAGTCTGTCTCAGGCTCTAAGCTTGTCTAGCTAGTGAGTGTTACAGATAATTTTATAGATGAAGCCATTGTTTCTTATTTTGTCTTGGCAAGTTGCAAAATGTCTTCGTCCTCCATTTTTGGCTCCTTTTCCTGTTAGAAGCAGTGCCCACTGCAGCCTGCTGTCAGAGAGGAGGCTTATTATAGGGATATAGCAGTATCTTATAGAACAGGCAGCCAGAAGTGCAGTCAGCCTTCTGAGGGAGAAATGGAAGCTGGAAAGTGTTTGGAACTAGGGAATCTATCCCCACCCTGTCAGATGGCCACTGGTCCCTCTTTCCCAGAGACAAGTATCCTTGCTGCTGATTCTCTCTGCTCACTGGGACTCGCTTTTCTTCTCTTTTAATTTTTCACAAGTTTTGATTATGCTTGTGTGTATGTGTGTGTTCATGTGTATATGGATACAGGTGCCAAGTACATTACCTATGCATGTGGAGGCAGAGGACAACTTCAGGTATCAGCCTCAGAAATGTCACCCACATTTTTTTTCTTTCACCTAGAACTTACCATAAGGCTGGTCACTGAGTCCCAATAATCTCCTGTCTCTGTCTTCCCAGTACTGGGATTATAGGTGCACACCACCAAATGTGCTAATTTTACATGGGTTCTGAGAATTGAACTCAGGTCCTCATGCATGTGAGGCAAATACTTTGCCACCTGAGCCATCCCTCCATCCCCTCACTGGCCTTTCTGTTCCTTGAATGTGGTGGAAGAATGCCAAGCAAGGGACCATCACTGACTGCCTGAGTTATGTTTTCCAGAGAAAGCTGTTTTTCCCTGGTCCAGGCAGCCATGATCAGAGATGGGAGTCACCAAGTGTCCCCATTTTCAGGCAGTACTGTGAGAACACATTTGAATGACAATGTAGGCTGGCCTGCCATGCCAGGCTTCTCTAGAGAAACAAAGTATTTTCCAGCAACAGTTAGTTAGGAATGTTAATGAAGGGGCCACATGTCACCCATGCTTGGAATAAAGATAGAGGTGCACCACACAAAGGGGTTGAGGTCTAATTAGAAGATTGCTTTTCTCTGAGGTCTCTGCCACCAGCATGTCTGACAAGGTTGCATGGTGACCTGCATGTTTCTATGGCCGACTGGACTGTCTTTAGATGAGCTGTGTCAGGTGGGGGATGGCGGAGCACCATGGGTAGTGTTAATTTCTGCCAATCTTAGAAGTTTAGCTGGGTTGGGGAAATGGCTCAGCAAGTGAGAGTGCTTGCTGTGCTAGTCTGAGGATCTGAATTCCACCCCCAGAACCACTATAAAAATGCTGGGTGGATATGGAGACAGGAGGCTCACTGGGGCATAAGCCAGTCTAAACCAAAAAAGAACTGGCATGAGGTCCAGATTCAGTGAGAGACCTTGTTTCAGGGAAATACAAAAGAAGTGTGATAACAGGAATCCAATGTCCTCTTCTGGCCTCTGCACATGTGCACAGATGTGCATGCATCACACATCCTATACACACATACACAGAAAGACTAGCAAATCTCAATGAGGGAAAGGATAGGAATAATGAAGGTGGCTTTTAACTGATGAGATTCATAGCCTAGCTGCAAGACAGGGGCACATGGTTCCCCTAGTTTTATCTGTGCCCTGTATGGCAGGGGCCTCCATACATTCTTACTTTGAAATGGTCATCAGTTTTTTTCTCTTCCAGATGAAACTCATTCCTTCGCCATGGGGAGAAGGAATGGCATTTTAAAAATGTCTCTTAGCTTGTTAGCACAGGTAAGGAATTCTTTGGATCAGAGAAATAACCAGAGACGTGGTGAGGAGGAGATAAGTACCAGCCAGAGGTCAGAGGACACTGCAGGTCTGAGGACTGGAAGGTGCATATTCTTGCCAGTGGAGCCACATGAGACAGGACTCATTTCTTGGGGGTCAGGCCTCCCCATCCCTTGGACCTTTCTGAAGATCATGTGGCATTGTCAGTGTTGGGAAGGAACTGTGTTGCTCTGCAGCAAGAAATGGTGGGGAGCAGGTTTCACAAGAGCTGGCTGAGCTGGCACAGGGGTACACACCTGGAATCTCAGGTAGCAGAGACAGAGGACCATGACTTTGAGATTAGCATGACCTACATAGAGATAGCCTGTCTCTTATTCATACAAACAAGCAAATAGGTCATTGGCCCACTGGCTGCCTTCTGGGCTGTGCCTGAGGTCAGGGCTAGTTCTCATAGTGGGCAGAGTGTGGCCAGGCACCATGAGGTCACTGATGGGAATGGGTGTCTTGTCTCATGCAGGAGCTTGAGGTTCTAGGTACAAGTTTGAAGTGACACACAGATCCCAAGAGATTCCCCTACTTTCTCCTTGGAGTCAAGGGATCTTTGTTAGAAGACAAAGAGGGGACTGTGCCTTGGTATTGGTGAACCAATTTACAGGTCATTGCATTGTGAGCATGCACTAATTTAAAAGATCTAATTAAAAACATAAAACAGGCAAGGTTAAGAAATGTTCAATTCCTGGAAATCTGTCAGTACTCTCCAGTAAAAACCCATACCCACTTATCAGTAATGTTTTTAAATTGAACCAGAGTGAAATTTGGGGACAAATTGATGAGCATATTGAGAACATTTCTAAGTGAAGGCAGAATTACTGAGAACCAGTTAGCTAAGAGGGGAGGGAGCAAAGCCAACCTCAGACTAGGGATGACGTGGGGCTGGAGGTGTCTTGTGGGCTAGATGATAGTATTCAACAGATGGAATCAGTGTTTGTTTACAAACAATCTGTTATTGTTTTGAGTCAGCAGAATGAAAGAGCCAGAACTCATAGATGACAAGAGGTTTCATTAAAATAGAATAAAATAAAACATCAGTGTCTACATCTGCAAGATACCCAGAACAGTGTCAACTAGCAATGTGGATGGGAACACCCAGTATGTTCTATAGTAAAGAGAAATTTCAAGAGGTCATCTGTAAAGGTGAAACAGAATGAAAAGAGATATCTTGCCTTTTAAGTTAAAGGTATTACTGGAGGAATATGATGTCGAAGGTGACCTGAAAATGGAGTGTTCCTATAAAAGAGCAGCAATGTGCTTTCTGTGATTACATGTCCAGAAGATAAGGCTTGCTGGGCTATCATGTGTTTGCCATAACTGCGGTAATCAGAATAGCAAGCGGTGCATCCAGAAGACCCCAAATGTGAGGATGTGGTGCAGGACAGTTTGAGATAGCTGCAGGGTTGGGGAAACCTGGCTTGAAACTTCAGCAGGGGTGTGTGACATTGTCTCCAACAGACATACTTGTCCTGGAGAAGTGGTGATGGCCAACTCCCAAGGTTACACCCATTTTGTGGGTGAAGGTTATTGGCAGGCAGATTTGACTCAGGTTCTAGCAAGTTTGATGGTTGGGTTGAGAGGATGTGTTTTCAGTGGGTGAACAGCTGAATTTGGTGGCTTCTGAAGTCTCTTCCAAATCTCCTGTTCTGTAAGATGGGATAGTCCACACTTTGTTGCCATTTCAGAGCCTATAACATATGGTTTGGAGATGGAGTTATCATTATAATTTGGGTTATGTTATACTATAAAAGGAAACAGTAATACAACTGTCCTTTAAGTGGGAAAGCTCAAGAAAGTTGATGGAGAAGCAGGAGAAACAACCACTGTTTTGCAATGAGCAAGTTCTGTTGCATGTAATTGATGAAAAAATAAGTAATTCCTGAAATTTACTCTGACCTCTGATGCAGGAAGAGTGTAAAGGAAATGTACTGTCTTTAGAATATTTTGCCCAAAAATGCATCTTGTATTTAATTAGCAAAGGCCATATTTACATGTAACCATCTTTGTCCAAGGAATAAAAGACAGGGTTTTAAAAAAATCCTCTCTCCCTTTGGGCGATTTTTTTCTTTTCTTTTCTTTTTTTTTTTTTTTTTGAGCATTTCCACTTTCCAGTAATCACAGCTTTGTGACCCCGCATGCTCTGCCCCTTGGGGTCTGTGTTTTACAGAGCCCTTATTACAGCTGGCATGGGCAGCCAAGGACCCGTCAGGACGATGGCTGTCCTGGAGATTTTCTTCAGGAAGAGGCCATGATTACACTTTATTTTTGCCTGTGTTGGTTTACTCTGATCTGTAATTTAAAATCTATTATACGAAGAATGTAGCGGGCCAGTGGATAGTTCTTTCAAGGCTTTTCTTTCTCTTGCTTTAAAACATTTATGTGTGTGTGTGTGTGTGTGTGTGTGTGTGTGTGTGTGTGGTATGTGTACTTGTATATGGGTGTTTATGTGTGTGTGGTAGGTATGTGCATTGTATATGGGTGTTTGTATGTGTCTCTTATGTACACATGTATGTGTGTGTGTTATGTGCACTTGTATATGGGTGTTTGTGTGTGTGTGGTATGTACATGTGTATATGTGTGTGTTATGTGCACTTGTATATGGGTGTTTGTGTGTGTGTAATGTGCACTTGTATGTGGGTGTCTGTGTGTGTGTTATGTGCACTTGTATATGGGTGTCTGTGTGTGTGTTATATGCACTTGTATATGGATGTTTGTGTGTGTGTTATGTGCACTTGTATATGGGTGTTTGTGTGTGTGTGTGTGTGGGGGGGGGTGCCAATGAATGTGTGGAGACCAGAAATCGACATTGGGTATCCCCTTCAATCACTCTCTGACTTATTCTTTGAGAACAAGGTCTCTCACTGAACCTAAACCTCACCAAAAATCACTAGTATAGCTAGCTAGCAATGCCCAGGGATTCTCCTGCCCCTGCCTCTCCTGCACTAGGATTCCAGGTGTGTGACACCTCACCTGGCTTTCACATGGGTGCTGAGGATCTAAAATCAGGTCTGCATGCTTGAGTGCAAACAATTTACCCACTGAGTCATCTCCTCAACCCATTAGAGATTTCACTTAGGATTAAAATGCTGCTATTTGTTATTATAAGTTGGTGAAATGTATCTTTGAGCTCTCTGTTAAAAGATTCATCTGATTAGGTCAGACTCACTCTTCTTTGAAGAACTTGGGCTCTTCTTTACATCTCCAGAATCACCTCCTCTTTGTCAAATCGTGTCACCTAATCACAAGATCACTGCCTCTCCCATTCAAAAATCTTACCCACAATCAAGGGTGGGAATTATGCTGTGTGCAGCAAGGGGACTTTTTAGAACCCTGTCTGTCATACTCCTTTAAACATTTACTCATCTAAGCCTCAAAGAATTGCACAGCCTTCATGAGTAACAGTTTGTCTTGCAAAGCCTAAATTCCTTTCCAGCTCAAGTTTATTTACTTGGTTCTTTATTATGAGCATCAGCAATCTCCCATGATGGAGCAAGCTATTCTGTATGCAGAAGAGAAGGGTTAGCAAATTGGCTCAGTTCTTCTGTACATTGGATTGGCAATATTCTGGGCACATGATCTTGCACAAAGCAATTCTGCATGTGATTTGTAGATCACTGCTGAGTTGAGATCTGTTAGAATTTCCCAGTGAAATAAATAAACAGAAAGTAAGAATGGGAGTAGGCACATGGGTCATTTGTAATAATTTCACAATGCCATAGCATCCAAGCAGCCAATGGATAAATCTTTTGGTCAGAATGTGGAAGAGGGTGGGTACTGGTGGGCTCAGGGGTGAGTGGCGTGTGGCATATCTGTATAGTAACTCTATGTTCAGAGCTGAGTAACATGGGACAGTCTTACCTGAAATCAGCCTCATTGAGGTGTACTTACTTTCATGAAAACACACTTGTTTGTGTGGATGAGTTTGATGAATGTTTCACATGTGTATTGTAGGTGAGGGGTGTGTGTATCTATGTATGTGTATGTGCAGATGCCTTATAGGCATTGAGTAGGCCAGAGGAGAGTGTCTAGTGTTCTTCTTCAGTTGCTCATCTAGATATTTTTTGACACAGAATCTCTTTCTGGACAAGAAGCTGTGGTTCTCATGAGCTCTAGCAATTCTCTGCTCTTTGCTCCCCACAGAAGTAGGGTAACAGATGTGTATGGCCATGCTCAGCTGTTTCTGTGGGCCCTGGAGAATCAAGCTCCTGAAGGTCTAGGGCCCTCATGCTTGTGGAAAACACTTTTCCTCACTGAGTGATCTCCCAGCCCAGTTGATGAATTTGAAAAAATGTGCATATTCCTATGAAATTTATGAATCTAAGCTGGGTGTGGTGGTGCACTTGGAAAGCTGAGGCCAGAGGAACATGTTCAAGGCCAGCCCGGGCTACAAGAGTGAGACCTTTCTTAAAAAACCAGAAACCCCTTATGGGTATATTAGGCTACCTTCTTCATGCAAAGATATTTCAAATGCTAGCATAGCTGCCTTGAATTGATGGTGGAGCTGGTGACTGCTGAAGGACCAAGGATGTGTTTTAAGAATAATGCCTTTATTTTGGGTGAGAGTTAAAAATTAATGTCCCAAGGCTCTTCCCCTGTGTGCACCAGTAAACATCTGGGAGGCCAGTAATCTGAGTAGTGCTAAACAAGATACAGAACTAGCTTCGATGTGCTCTAGCCTCTGCAATTAGTTTGGTTGATTTAACCTAGAATAGAAAAATTATATTCATCAGATAATCTAATCCAGCCCATTAAAAAGTAAATATTGAATCTGCTGCTTTTCTTCACAGTATAATGTATTACTTTACTGCCACTGTGACCAAATATCTGATCATAAGCAACTTATGGGAAAAAGGAACGGTTTATGGCCGCAGATTATAGTCCATCATGCTGGGAAGTCATGGTGGCAGGAGCTGGTCACATTCAGTCCAGTGAAGAAGCAGATAGAGATGAATGAGGGTGTAGCTCACTTTTTAGTCAGACCAGACCAAGAACTCAGCCTGTAGAATGCTGCTCCCACAGTTAAGGTGGATCTTCTGGTCTCAATGAACCAAATCAAGGTAATCCCTCACAGGTGTGCCCATAGGCTTGTTTCCATGGTGATTCTAGGTCTTCTCAAGTTGATGATAAAGGCTCCAGTAGGTGTCATGGCCCTCCCAGTGGTCATTTGCTGTCCCATGACTCTGAACATTGTCTTCCAGGAGTAATAGCTTATGTACTTGTCATTTTTAAATAGCTCAGTAGTTACAATCTCTTAGGTAGCCTACAGAGACCATGCATGGGGGGGGGGGCGTTCTTCCAAGTCTGGGCACTGGGTACATTTCCAGTGTTTTTCCTTTTGGATTTCAGATGGAGGGCCTGCGGCTCTCTGCTGAGATTCTCTGTACCCCTCCTCCTACTTCATACCCCAGCCTTTATCTTGGGTAAGCCTTTTAAATAATGGCAGGTCACCCAGTTACTTGATCATAGAACTTGGTGTACTTTTTCTTTTTTCTTTTTACAATGTTTTTCCAAGTTATAACTACACAATCATTTCCATAGTTATGTGTCTGTCCATAGACTTTCAATTCCCGGAGTTTGTTCCCTCCCCTCTTCTCTCATCCTGTGTGTGCCAGAGCGCTGCCTGACCTGCAGAAGGTCAGAAACACAAGCTAGATGAACAGGTAGCTGAACTGTGCAGATGTTGAGATTGGGGCTGGGGTTTGCTGAGTGTTCCATGGATACTGGGGTGGGTACTAGATGCATGCTGTGTGGTGCTAGGCTCTGCTGACACTGACTGAGATTTGCTTCCCATGGATGCTACCTGCCCAGCAGCATATGGTGGAAACCTGTGTGGACCAGGCATTGTCAGACACTGAGGAAATACAGACACAGGATGAGTGTTGCCTATCAACCAGAAGAGAAAGGAAAGTGCCAAGTAACAGAAAATGTGGCACCTCAGAGTTCTGTTGGATCAGACTGAAGCTGGAGGTCTCTAGGAAGTCTGCTTAGAGATAAAGGCTTTGAATTGTGTCCAGAAGGCTTCAGAATATCTCCTGATATGGCGTCTCCTTAGCTGTTGTACGGCTGAGCCTTTGCTGGCAGGATTCCTCTCAAGTGTCATGTGTGCTGTGGTTCTGCATTGTTTTATTTTAAGCTCATCATGGAGAGGGTATATTGGGAAGGCACGTGTTACAGTGGAAGCATAGGAAAGCAGGCGAGCTCTGTAATCACCTCCAATGCCCCTTGATTATAGGCACCCCTGTCAACGTCACTGCTCTGTCACACTGTCTCTGCAGTGCCTTCCCTGTGGGACAAGATGTACCCATGCTCAGATCTGCGGAGTCATTGGATATGTGTAGTAGAGTTAGGAGAGACCTCAGTCAAGGCACAGTGACACATTGCATGCTTAAAACAGTAGTAAGTCCAATAAAACAAATGAGAAAGGCCAAGTCAAGTTATGCTAAGTTAGAACTTCTGACTTGAGTCTGTGGACGTCAGCGTATAAATCTGTGGAGGAGAATAATGACGGATTACAGACTGTTTCCTGGCTGAGTCACAGTGTGAGAGTCATTATTCCTCACTGTTTAGAAATTTCATTGCCAGGGCCTGGGATACTTAGGAACGTCCAGATCCTGAGCATTTCATGTGGTTTTGGAGTGCCTTCTACATCCCTCATTGTCTTCACCTGCTTCATGTACTGTTTGCAAGGTTGTGGTTCAATGTATTTCAAGGATGCCACACTCTTTGAGTTAAAAATAGTCCATGGAGGCCAATATTGGGTGTGTTCCTAATAATATGATTCTCCTAGAGAAGAATGTAAAATAATTGTCCATTGGCTCACAAAAAAAATAAAATCTACTGATTTTATTCCCCAGCTCTTCACAGACAGGGATTTTTACTACTAAGAATTTGTTTTTCTTTTTGCCATGCTGGGAATCAAAACCAGGGTCTTTTGCTTAATAGGAAGGTGCTCTATGTTGTGCTCCACCCCCTGCCACTCTTGAGATTTTTAAAAATCAGATGATTTTATGCCCTCATATGGATTGTGAATTACTATATACTTACTCTTCGCATAGCATTTTCCTTCATCTCATTCCGTGTGATTATACTGGAAGAATACAGGCAAATTCCTAAAGATTTGCAAGGGTAATTCTTTTTACCTTTTCATTTTGAAATAATTGTAGACCTTCTTAAAAGCTTTGCAAAAAATACTACATGGGCTCTTGGTAGGACGTTCATGTAAAGTCATAGGACGAGCATCACCACTGGGACATGGTGTCTACCATGGGCTCTCTATTGTCTTTCTTCCTGCCCCATGTCCACACTCAGCCCCCATCCAACACCATGTCTCTAGTTTAACCAATTCTTTAGTCTTTTTCTTTTATAACCTTGAAAGTTTTGAAGAGGATGCATCAGTTATTTTGTAGAATGTTCCTTGAGGTGAGTTTGTTTGGTGGTTCCTCATGACTGGATTCAAATGATCCATTTTTGACAAAAATACAACAGAGAGGTTAAGAGCTCAGCTCATCACACACATGCTCATGCTGTCAATGTGCCTCATTCCACTTTATGGTAACTTGGATCATTTACAGAAGGCATTGTTTGTAAATGTTCTCCACTAAAAACAAACATGTTGTCAAAGGTGCTTTGAGATGAAGTCAGTCTCTGCTTCCCTTCATGATTTCACATCCTCTGATTCTTGACTGTGACAACCACTTGTAACCAGGGCATTTGCTAAATGGTAATTTTCTGGTTCTATCAACACTTAATAATTGAAGTTTTTTGTAAGGAAGAGTTTCCATTCTGTTGATTTATTCATTTATCATGTGTGTGTGTGTGGTGTGTGGTATGTGCACATGTGTATTCAGATGTGTGCACCCCATGCCCATGCATATAGAGGCCAGATGAGAATGTCAGGTGTCCTTCTCATATTGCTTCTTTGTGTCTCCCTTCCCTTGAGCTAGTGTCTCTCTCTCAACCCAGAGCTGCTGTCTATCAGCAAGCCTCAGCGATTCTCAGGCCTCACCCCCTGTGGGCAGGGGTTCTAGGGATGCATGGCTATGCCTAGTTTTTTAAGTGGGCTCTAGGCAGTCAGATTTGGTGGTCTCTAAATTGAGAGGCCCTCATGCTTACGCAGCATGTGCTCTTAACCTCCGAGCCATCTTTCTAGCCCCATTTATTTTGTATGGACTTGGAAATATTTGTTTCATTTTGTGGGCTATCGCCCGTGTAAGTAAATAAATAAATCATCATTTGTTTTTGTTTAAATTGTTCCAGGTCTAAGCATTAGGAGATGATTAGTGTTTACTTGTATGTCCTTTGGACATTCCATGGAAATACTTTTAGATTTTCCCATTTTATGGCATCATGCTTATGCTTTCCTCACCTGGCCCTAGAGAAATGACTGACTCCCAGGGTCTGATCTCCTCTCAGTGGAGAATTGTATTTAAAAATCACTTATCTTGGAAGCTGGATTTGGTGGTTGATATTGGAATGTCACTGGCTCCATACTTTCCTGCTCAGAACATAGAGCTAGGAAAGCAATCTGTCTATTCACCCAATACTTGGTTTCAAAGAGCACCTCTGAGGGGGTCCAGGCTCTTGTGTCTTCAAGTAGAGTTGGGCAGAGACAGTTTATAAGGAGATACACTTCCAAGGGAGGAAGTTGACCACGGCAAAGAGAGAATTCAGTAAAGCAGCCCAGCTACACAAAAGATCTGGACTTTTATGTCACTTCAACTAGCTTTGGGTTCATTTGTACCATGTGGGCTTTTCTGTACATGGTGTTTTTTTTTTATGTTACATGTTGGTCTACAAAATACTCATACATCACTTATCTCAGATCCTGTCTCCACTCAGGCAGGTGCATTTTAGTGTCTCATTTATGGAGGAAGATGAGCTGGAGTGGAGCATGGATTTAAAACTTCAAGGCTGGAGGCATGCCTTGTGCTTTAGTTGTATGACTCCTAAGCAGACATTCTCTTTAACTGTCCTGAAAAATGGAATATTGAATACTAATGTACGGAAAGTACTTTGCAGGGTGACTGGTAGGGCTAACGTGATTGGCAAAGGAGTAAGTAAATAAATCATAAATGGAGTGCTACACTACTCAGCCTGCTGATGATGCTCAGTTTATTTGACATAGAGGATGAGAAATTCTAAGTCATTCCTTGACCCCTCCCCCCCAGGTGCAGTGTTTAAAATTCCTGTAAAAGTAAGCTGTGCTTTTGCCTCCATGTTTCCTGGCCTGGCAAAGGGGTGTGTCTGTGGTGATTTGGGCCTCTGTCTCTTCTTGAGCTTCCTTTTTCCAGGTCTTTCCAGCTGAGGACCATCTGTCCATTTCAGCAGTCACAGGTGTGTCCAGGTGTGACAGGAGCCTTTGTCTGGTCACCATCTGCTGATCTTTACTGGGAGTCAGGTTGAAAATGAAGTTGCAATGTTCTTTTAATTCATAAAGAAAATTCTTGGGCTGGGGATATGGCTCATTTGGTAGAGTGTTTGCCTAGTAGTGCATTAGTTACTTTCTCGTGGCTGTGACCAGAAGCAGCTTAAAGAAAGAAAGTTTCTTTTGGTTGACAATTCAAGACTACAGTCCATCGTGGTGGGAAAGGAATGTTGGCAGGAGCTTGGGGCAGTTGGTTGGTCACAGGACATCTCCCAGCAGGAAGCAGAAAGCACTAGCTCTCTTTTGTATGTAGTCCAGGACACCCAGCCCATTGAATGGCACTGCTCACCTCAACCTCATCTAGAAAACCCATCATAGACTAGCCCAGATGTTTGTTTCCATGGTGATCCGAAAACCCATCAAGTTGAAAGATTATCCATCACACCTAGCCTACCTCCCACCAAGCCCTGGTTCCATACCTAGTGTCTAATAAACAGGGCTGGTACTGTTAACCCAACAGTCAGGATGATCTAAAGTTCAAGGTCATTCTTGACTACTTAGTTATTTTAAGTCCAGTTATTTTAAGTAAGTACATGAGACCCTGCCTCAAAAAAAAAAAAAAATCTTGACCTAGCCAGGGATTCACCAGCGCCTTTGGGTGTATCCAAATCAATCCAGACTTCAGGGCTCTGCTGATGGACACATGCCCTGCTCCTGTGCTGGGTTGGGCTTCGAGGACTGGAACTTGTGGCTGGAACAGTGGATATTAGGTTTAGAATTGCCTCAGAATTGGCCACAGCTAATTATATCATCAATAATGGGCCTGGTCTGTGTGGCGTGAGCAAGGCACTTAGAAACCAGACATCACTCAGAGCTGTGGTCACCTAAGGCCAGTACTTGAGGTCCAGAGTACTGGGAACCTGGCTGTCTTCAGCCCAGAAGAGCCCTGGGGCTATCAGTGACACATCCTCCCCAGTGACAGTCTGAGGTCACCAGCAATGTGAGGAGCCAGCCACCAGTCAGGCTGCCTGTTAATAGCTTTGAATCTGTGGATTGCTTTATCCTACTCAGCAAGCAGCTGAGGCTGCTGCGGGCATTTCCCCCTTCCAGCGTGCTGAGTCATCATCACTGGAGCTGCTCCCCCAGAGGTTGGGGATCGGTCCTCATTGGCAAGTTGTGTTGCTCTTAAATCCATGTGTCCCAGAATGAACCCATTTGAAAGTCAGAGTGGAGGGAGGCACTGTGGTCTGGAGACCAAAGAATCACATATGGTCCATGATTGGCCCTGGTGGGCTCTGGCGAGGTCATACATAAACTCAGCTTGCAGTCTGGCTCTGCCTCCTCCCTGCCCCATGCACTCCCAAGTGGCTTCAAACATAGGTGATGGATGTTAAGGCACTGTCTCCATGAGAATGTGGTCACTGAAAGATAAACTGAATTATTCATCTGGTGTCAGATGACACTCAGTCTTCCTCACAGAGGGATAGGATAACAGCAGACTGGACAGAGGTGAGGAGGGTAGAGGCCAACTTCCTCCCTGAGCTTTGTCTGAGACCTGCTGTGATTACATGGGAAATGCTCCCAAGCAGCACCCATGTGGCTCATCTTCCAGGTTCCAGAGGAGTCACCATGGGAGGCAACATGTGGTTGTTTTCCTCAAAGCCAGTCTTCCTAGAGAAGGGCAGGGACAGAACTTGCTGTCCATGCCAAAATGCTGGTGCTATCTTTTTTTGTTTCTTATATTTATTTTAGACATGCATGTGGACTATGCCCTTCACTTTATAAAGCGTAATGCCACATTTTCAGGTGTGTCAAAACAAAATTCTGGATGGACCTCATTGACCCTGGGGGTCAAGCTCATGTCACTGCAGACATCTAGGATGTCAATGCATGTTCACTCCAGGTTACCATCACATGACTTTGTGTTTCATCTCAGGATGTGATATTATTGGGCCTTGGTATGTATCAGATTATCTGGGCATCATCATCTGGGCTCTATCTAATTCATAGGGTTCTGGTATTGTTGACGAGAGATTATCTTTTCCCGCCAAGTGGCAAGACTGTACTGAAGAGCTTTAGGGTGTGGCCCATGCTGCTTCTTCAGATGTGCCACCAGAAGGGAAGAGACGCTAGCGTACAAAGTAGTAAGAAATCTGACCTACACTAGCCAGAGCCCCACAATGGCTATTTCAACATTATTTAGAATGAAAGTGTGAGTGCAAGCTTGGGTTGAACTGGAACAGAATGAGTTTAAGTAAGTTTTCAGCTTCATGGGATATCATTTAAATTAATTTTTAGGGGCTGAGATATTGCTTAGTGGTTAAAGCACATGCCTGAAAAGCATAACGACCTGGGTTTGATTCCCCAGTACCCATGTTAAGCCAGATGCACAAGGTGGCACATGCATCTAGAGTTTGTTTCCAGTGGCTAGAGGCCCTGACATACCCATTCTCTTTCTCTCCCTTCTCTCTCTCTCTGCTTGCAAATAAATAAATAATAAATTATGTTTACTATAGCAATGTGGGAAATTTATGTTAAATGAAAGGGGCTAGAGAGATTGCTAAGTGGTTAGGGAGCTTCCCTGCAAAGCCCAAGGACCCAAGTTTGATTCCCCAGTACTCACGTAAAGCCAGATGCATAAGGTGGCAGATGTGTCTAGTTTGTTTGCAGGGGTTAAAAGCCCTGATGTACCCATTCTCTCTCTTTTTTTCTGCTGGGCATGTTGCGCATGCTTTTAATTCCAGTACCCAGGAGGATTGCTGTGAGTTCTCAGACCAACCCGAGACAACATAGTGAATTCCAGGTCGGCCTAGGTTAGAGCTAGATCCTGCCATGAAAAAAACAAAACAAAAACAGGTTCTATTTACAGACCCAGGAAAATGCATATCTGAACAAGACAGGGATCTCTTTAGCAGCCAGGGAGGAGGGTAATCAGGTGACTGGAGGGACAGGAATGCTCCCCCCACACCCTGTTGGGACCTTTAGGCATTGTTGCTTGGTGTTTGGGGTTTCCTTGAGGTCTGGATTTATGCTTTGTGTAACTTGTGTCACAATCACCATTCTCCAATTTCTTAATTTCTTCACAAAAATATCACTCTGCATCAGGACAGGTGAGCAGTCTTTGCAAATATGGAGTTGAAAAATGCAATTCAGTGTCCTTCTCTGAATCCATAATTGCCAAAATCTTCATCTTTTCTGTTTAGGGTGAGGGCTAACAGTCTTGGGCTGGACTTTAAAATCACCTTGGGGCATTGAGTAAGTATTGATGTCTGAGCCTAACACAGGCTGATAGCAGGGCTCTTTTGCCTTTTATTTTGAAACAGGATCTCACTCTGCAGCCTAGGCTGACCTGAAATGTACTATGTAGCCCAGACTTGTCATCAACTGAAGCAATCCTCCTGCCTCAGCCTCCCAAGTGATGGGACTACAGTGTGAGCATCCATGTCCAGATTTTTAAATTTTTCAAAATATTTTTTATTTATTTGCACGCATATATATATATATATATATATATATATATATATATATATATATAGAGAGAGAGAGAGAGAGAGAGAGAGAGAGAGAGTGAGTTAGCTTGGATGTGCTAGGGTATCAACCACTGCAAACAAACTCCAGATGCATGCACCACTTTTTGCATCTGGCTTACGTGGGTACTGGGGAATTGAACCTGGATCCTTACGCTCTGGAGGCAAGTGCCTTAACTGCTGAGCCATCTCTCCAGCCCCATGTGCAGATTTTTAAGGAGCAGAAGGATATGCCTACTGTCTTTGCTTTGCTATAAAATGGCTTTACAGGTGGCTTCTTAGGATGTCACCTGCCCTCCCCAGAGTCCTAATTTCTTCTTCACTTTCATAAGTTCATGTTGGAGGGCCCAAATCTTCTGTGACAGTGTGTTTACTCCAAACAAGTATGTTTTTTCAGCTATTAAGAATCAAACAAATTAATCATTTTGCTAATCATACATGCTTTTTGGTCTACCTAGTATCCCTGTCTGTTTGCCGCTTCACTGAGCTCTGACAATGCTTGGAATAGAATGTCTTCGTAATTTGTTTGGATGCACCAGAAATTCTATCAATGCAATTTTTTTTCTTGAGTTTTCTGCCCCACTGCCTTGTCCCCACCTGCCCACCCCTTTGTGGCTGGATGGAGACATAGTTGGCTCTTGGGGCTCTGGAGTGGTAGATGTTCCAGCATTAGAATGGAAACTTCTAACCAGGCCTGCCCTGCCCTGGCTTTCATGGAGAGTTCACTTTCCATGTTCTCAAGTCCTTTGATGGGAGGTGGCTGGACTGACACCTGACTTGCTCCATTTTGCTCCCTCTTATGTCTAATATCCCTGCTCACTCTTCCAGCCCACCTAGGGGATGTTCACTTCTTGAACCTGAAATGAACAAAGGCATGGACCCTCCTTAAGAAACCAAGCAGGAGAGGACATGACAGCATTCTAAAGGTGTCAATCAGTAGTGGTTCTGAAACCACAGCGCATGTAGTCAGCTAGTGCTGTCTGGTCACTTCTGTTTCTCATGGCCTCCCCAGAGAATGAATGCCTTGCAGTCATCAGTCCATAGCTTTCCATCCACGCCTGCTACTTGAGGTGCTGGTCAATTCTGGCCTCATCATCCGTGATCCCAAGAAAAGACTGCTGTGGGAGAGTGTGGTGTTGGGAAAAATTAAAATGGTTGGGGAAATATTCTGGGCTGGGATGAGAGGAATAAGTAGAAAGCATTTTTAGAATTTCATCACAGATCTTTTTTCTTTTTCTGTCTTTTCCTTTCCCTTCTCTTTTTTCCTTTCCTTCCCTCCCTTTTCCTCTCCCCCCTCTTCTTTTCTCTCTTTTCCTTTCTTCCTCCCATTCTTTTTTGAGAGGAGCCCGGGCTAGCCTCAAACTCAGAATCAGCTAAAACAGCTACCATAGTTGTTTTAGGAAACTATTCTGTTCTTCCCCTCCCCATCTCTCTCCAGATGCCCTGTGACTGGCTGGCGAGTCTGTGGGCCATGGCATCTCACTGCACAAGCTCTGTATGCATAGGGTCATGGCCGCACACACCTCAAATGTGCTTTCATGGGTCCCCACGTTCAGTCCTGCTGCCCCAGGACCTGTACTTTTCCTAAGTTTTCAGCTCCCCTGCAGAGTTAATGACGCTTCTGTTGCTGTGAACTCCTTTTGTCCTGAGCAGTGAACGGTGACAGGTGAGCCCAGTTCTGGCTGCTGGTATAGTTATAATTAACTGTGGGCCTTGGACAAATCCCTTAGCTATGCAAGATTTTCCCTCTTTGCATGACCTTGGATGGACCGTGACTAACGGAGTGCAAAGGAGTAGTTTTCCGACAAATGCAGAAGATGGCGCAGGGAACTGGGGTTCATGCTGTAGGCTTCATCAGCTCAGGAGTAGCAGGCTGGACCTGCTGTTGGTTTTTGCTCTCTTTCTGAGAGATGACAGGGAAAAGGCAATTGAATGTAATGCATTAGAAGTTTTTAAAATATATGCAATACAATGTGTGTTACTGTGTTATGGGTAAGCATGGAAAAGATGGATAAAGCTATAAAAGTTAAACATCTTTGGGCTGGGAGATTGCTCAGTGGGTAAAGCACTTGTTGTGGAAACATAGGACCTGAGTTTGGATCCCCAGTATCCACATAAAAATGCCAGATGTGGTGGTCTGCCTGTAATCCCAGCACTGGGGAGTTGGGGACTTACTGACTAGCTAGTCTATAGCCAAATCAGTGAGCTCTAGGGTCAGTGAGAGACTCTATCTCAGAAATATAAAATAGAGAGTGACTGAAGAGGAAACTGACATTGACCTTTGGCCTTGACATGTGCACATGCACCTGTACACCAAAAAAAGAAATCAACCATTGTGCAATTGTTTTCATCAAGGCTCTCCACATTCTTAGAGGCCACTGGAAGAAGTAGAAAGGAGCTTTGGCTTATGAGCCCTCTGTGATGGTTTGATCCAGGTGTCCCCCACAAAAGGTGTTCTGAATTTCAATCCCCAGTTGATGGCAGTTTGGATATTGGAACCTTGTTGGAGCTGTGTTGTTGGGGGTGGGCTTATTGGGGCTATAGCCAGCTTCCACTTGCCAGTTTTTGGTACACCTTCCTGTTGCTGTTTGTAGTGCTGAGACAGAGGTGATGTCCACCCCCTCTGCTCATGCCACCATTTTCCCTACCATCTTGGAGCTTCCCCTCAAGTCTGAAAGCCAAAATAAACCCATTCCTCCACAAGCAGCTTTTCTATGCAGCAATGAGAAAGCTGTTTCCAACAACCCTTCAAGAGCAGCAGTATCAATGATGGGGTCAGAGGGGGTTCCACTTCTGCTGCCTTCCTGTGCTGAGCTCTCAGAGTTGTATCAAGCTTTGGGAGAGAGCCTGACTTGTTCAAACCCCAGCTCTTGCCCACTGAAGTGGAATAGAATCATAAAACTGGCTAATGTCTCCCCATGCTCCTTAGTGCCAACCATTATGAGACAGAAAAGAAAGTGGCATGTAAGAGGTCGCTTGTAATAGAAGGATTCTGTGCTTTCTTCTTTAGCGTCTACACCTTTGGTTTTGTGAGACAGTAAAGAGAAGAATCAGCTGGATGGGAGATGAAGCTAGAGTTCAATTCCAGAATATGGGGAGGTAGGGAATGAGACAGAAGATTGAGAATGCTCTGGGAAGGAGGGGTGTGTAAGGAGAGACCTGGGTGGGAGACCCAGGCAATGAAACCTTGAGGATGTTTTACTGTGTGTTGATGGCTGATCAGGGGGCTTCATGCGGACCTGAAATGTCATTGAGGATTAATTGACGTTGAACTTGTGTTTCTTATGAATGCAATACCATGGGAGGCATGGCTGTGCAAATGAGTTGATCAGGTTGAAAGCTTACAGTGATGGTGTGTCATGAGAATTCTGATGACAGTTGCAGCTGTCAGCATTGGTAGGCTGATGACTGGGAAGAGTATCTTTAGATGTGGTCAAAGCAGTGTAGTAAACACAAACTTCTGTAACGAACATCTGGTTTTTGCAAGAATTTTGCCTCAGATCCAAACACAAAGGGTGTCTGAGTCCAGCAATAAAAAGGCAGAATGTGCAGAGAGGGGGAGAGGGCAGCATTTGTGATTGGCTGTTGTTGGTAGATCAAAAGCCGAAGAGCTTGGCAGTTCTGCTGGCAAGGAGGAGAAGGGAGAAACAACAGCAGCTGGAGGGGTGAAGTCTCACCTCTGCACAGGAAGTCCTTTTCACTGAGTCAGCACCTGTTCTTTCTCCATTTCTCTCAGAGAAAGGCCCCGATCTTAGGAGAGTTAACTTAGCTCAGGGCATCCCTGCTTGGAAATCACATAGAGTCAACTTTTGTTTCTGTTTTGTCTTGTGTTGTAGCAGGTAAGGTCATCATAGATCAGTGTTCACCTCAGAAATGTGGGTGCTATTTTCTTCATTAGTGTCATGATGATTGTATGTGTGTGTGTGTGTGTGTTTGCACATGTGCATGTGCTTGTGTGTTTGTGTGTGTGCACATGGAGGCCAGAGGATGACCTCTGGTGTATTCTTCAGTCTGTGTCCCTCCCCCCTCCATTTGAGTGAGGGTCTCTAACTGACTTGGAACTCACTAATCAGATTAAATTGTCTATCTAGTGAGTCCCAGGAATACACAGGGATACACCTCTCCAGTGTTGGGATTACAGGCACTCTGCCACAAAATCAGGATTTTAAAATTTGTATTTATTTATTTGCAAGGAGAGAAAGAGAGAGATGGAAAGTATGGGCACATTATTGCATATGAACTCTAGATGCATGTGCCACTTTGTGCATCTGACTTTTAATCAGTACTGGGGAATCAAACCCAGGTCATCAGGCTTTGCAAGCAAGCTTTGCTTTGTAAGCTTTGCTGAGCCATTTCTCCAGCTCCAACACCTGGCTTTGTACATGGGATCTGTGAATCGAACTCAGGTCCTCATGCTTGCAAAGTAAGCACTTAGGCAATTGAGCTATCTTCTCAGTCAGAGGACATTTCACATTCAAACTACCACCAAAACAAACCAAACTGAACAAAAACACACCCAACAAATGAAAATGGTTTCTGAAGACATGTAAGAGGGTCCCAAGTGCCACAGTGTGGTGAGAGGTCAACAAGCCAATGGGTCCACAAGGAAGAGTCCTGCAGCAGAAGCCAGAGCTGGATTGAACTCAGTCACCACCATCTTTACTCTGATCCCTCAGCACCTGTGCAGCAACTCAGCATGTGCCCATGCTCACAGAGCATAGGAACAGGTGAGTGGTTGGAAGTCCATGCTACCAAAAAAATATTAAATAAAAACACTTCAAATAACTACTGAGATATCAAGTGGTGGGACATAAAATAGCCACTGGGGCAGAGCTTCTGTTTCACTAGCCCAGCCCCAAGCCCACTCCTTAGAGTACTTTCACCCAGGTATGTGGCAGCTTGCTTGCTTGCTTGCTGCTCCCTTCCAGCTGCTGTGGCAAGATGTGATGCCCAGCCTCTGCTCTGCCACATTTGTGGCCATGAGGAAACTTCTCCTGGAGATTGTGGACCAAAATAAACCCTTTCCTCCCATAAGCTGCTTCTGGCCAGGTGTTTTGTTCCAGAAAGGAGAAGGGAATAGCTACACTTTGCTATAGATAATGCCTCTGATTTACAGATAACAATAACAATGGTTGCCTAAGTTGTTTTCAGAAACCTAGTGGCCAACTTTTGTTTATCTTATACTGCCTGGAATCAACCCTTCACTTGGGCCTGTGCAAATGCCCAGTTTGTGTGTAAATACCAGTTTGTGTGTAAAATTCAGGCTTTTTCCTGCTGCCATTGCCAAGTGGTTCAGGTGAGCCACCCAGGAGACTTGGCCAAAATTTTCAAGAATGTATTCTACATCCTTCTTCAATTTTTTAAAAAATATTTTTCCAAGTATATTGTAATACTAAGGCCTAAAAAAGTCAGCTTCCATATAACTTGATCCCCTCCCGAATACACACACCTTTTTTTGAGACAGAGCCTTATGTGGCCAAGAATGATCTTGAACTTCTGATTCTCCTGCTTCCTCATGATGAATGCTATGATTCCAGGCATGTGCCTGCACATATATATGTATATGTATATATATATATATATATATATATATATATATATATATATATATATATGGTTCTGTGGACAGAACTCAGGGCTTCATGCCCTGTATCAGGCAAGCTTTCTGCTGACTGAAAGCTCTCTATAGCCTCATCCTCTTCTTTCACCCACTTTTGAGTTGCATTTGCACATCTGTCTTTTCTCAGTTTTCGGACACTGGAGATTTTCTTGCTGTCACTTTGAATATTTCGAGGGTGTTTCCTTTCTCCTTGACCCCAGCACTTCGCCCACCAGTGGCTTTCATTGAAGGGTCTCTTGCCAAAAGCTGAGTTTAGTCTCTTGGCTTTATAAGAAAGACTTTGACTTTACAAGAAACTTCTTTCTTGATATTTTTGTCCTTCTTCCATTTTTTTCCACCAGTTCTGTCCAAAACTTACCAGGCAGTATGATTTTTTTTGGTGTATCATGGTAGGGTTTCATTCTAGCCAGGTTGACCTGGAGCTCATTTTGTAATCTCAGGGTAGCCTTGAACTCATAGCAGTCCTCCTGCTCTGGCTCCTGAGTGCTGGTATTACAGGTGTGTGCCACCATTTTTACACATACCATATCTGCTGCCTTCTTGCAGAATAGGATCAGGCCCAAGACAAAAGATATCACCACCAATAAAAAGGAAGGCTTCATCCTGGTTGTGGCAATGAGAAACACAGGACAGCAAACTGATGAAGTGGTCGATCTGAGCAGTATAGCTTGTTGGAGAAGGAAAGGGCGTGGTGTAAGGATATTTTGCCTAACAGGGTATCATGTATGTGGCAACGGTCCAATAAGGTTCTAATAAGATTGAAAAATTATCACCTAATTATATCATAGAAATGACAGTCTACTAACAGTGCTGGTGTCAATAAACCTGGGCTGCTAGCTTTATAAAAGAATAGCAATATGATTATATATGATACTGGGTGATGTAATGACTATGTTCATGGCATGTGTACTTATTCTATGTTTTATTTTTATTTTAGAGTTTGCTTCCTTTCTCTTATGTAGGAAACAGGATCTTGCTACTTTGCCCACGCTGGCCTAGAACTTACAATCTTCTTGTCTCCTCCTGCTGCTCAGTATGCAGGAGTTTTTAAGGCCTAGGCCATCACGCTTGGACTATACTTCTACCAATAAAAATAAAGTTTGCACAATGTTTGGTTCCACCAGAGGTGGCTCCATAGATCCCCACATCTCTTGATGGCAGGAAGAAGTCAATCCCAGCAGGTGCCCTCAGCCATCAAAGTTTGTATAAATGCTCCCAGTGTTCACTCAGCTGAACCACTATTGATGTAATTAGAATGAGTGGCTGTCAGACTATATCCCTGTCCTTTAGGGCTGTGTGACTGTCCACTGCTGAGAATGATGGTTTGAGCAGGTTCTGCAAAGTGCCGCAGGAGAAATGGACAATAAGATGCTGTGCATAGCAGTGCTGAGTTGGAGCAGCTGCTTGGGTGGTGGGGCTGCTCTTTACTTGGGTTGGGGGGTACAGGCTACAGGTGCCAATATGTCTTTCTGGAAAACTGCAGTCAGGTCCCAACTGCAGTGCAGGAGAAAGGTTCCAGCCCTCTGGCCTCCTCGGGTCTTGAAGGTAGAAGGGAGATCTATGCCCATGTCATTACAGTATGTGTTCTATGGTTGTACATTTGTAAAAAGCACACAATATCAGAATAGTTTTAACTTATAGAAAAGCTTCAAAGATTGTACAAAGGTTGTCCTTGTACCTCCCCACAGTTACCCTGCTGTGAACAGCTCACATTGTTCCATTCTCCACTCAGAGTCCCTTGTCATTATCTAACCCCCCCTTTCCACTCCAGGATCCCATGTAGGACACCCCATTACATTTCATTGTCATAGCTCCATCTCCTTAGTTTCTTCTTGGCTGTGACAATGTCTCAAATTTGCCTTACATGGACAACCTTGACAGTATTGATCAAGATCTGTCAGGTGTTTTGTAGAAAGTCTATCAACTGGGATTTCCCCATTTTTCTCATACACAGAATGGGTTGATGGGTTTGGGAGAGGAAGGCCCCAGAAGCATGCCATTCTTACCACATCATATCAAGTTTTTTTCCCATGAATGTTAACCCTGGCAATGTAAGGAGTGGTGGCCAGATTTCTACCAGCAATTTCACCTTTCTTCTCTTCATATATTGCACTCAATGGCACAGACAGGGAGGTTCTTCTGATCTTCTTGCATTTATTTTTCAGTCACCTATTTCAGTACAGACTCATGGATCTATGCAGTTTATATTATAATCCACTACTACTTTCAAGCAAGGATTTTGTAAGCCACAAGTTACTGCACATGGAAGGCATTAATAGAATCATTGTTATGTGTTAACCAGAGGCCAGTTTTCCAAGAAGACAAGCTAGATGCTGTTCACTGCAGGGGCCCAACCAGCTGTGCAACATACTAGACCATGTGTGCAGTGGAATCTGGAAGCTCCTAACTTCTGTATCTAGGAGTTTGTGAGAACATGTGCCCAGAGTGTTAGCTCGTGGCAGGAGACCTTCTGTCATGAGATCACTCACCTTTCACTTTGAACCCTGGTTCTCCTGTTGCTTAATGTGTGACCTTGGGCAGGTCATTGAACTGTTCTACGTATCACTTTCTAACTGGCCAAATAAAATCATAAGGACTGCTGTCAGAGGGCTTGGGTGAGAGCAGAGTCAGTAACGTGCTTGCCTTCCAAGCATAATGAGGACCTTATATAAAGCAAGATGTGGTGGCTCATTCTTAGAATCCCAGCAGTGGGGAAGTAGAGAGAAGCAGAAGTTTAGCCTTGGTAAGTCCAAAGCCAGTACCTAAAATCATCATCATCATCGTGTCTAGAAGTAATAATAAAACAAAACCAGAAAATGCCTGAAGAACAACACCCAAGGTTGTCCCCTGGTTTCTCAATGCATGCTTACCCAGACCGATGCTCTTGAGAGGACTGTTGGGAATCAGGAGGGGCCTGCAAAGCACCAGGTGGGGAAGAGGTGATGAAGTTGGTCCTTCCCTGCCTCTGCAGAGGTTTTACCAAGATGAAGGTTGGGAAGGAGGGAGGGACCAAAGAGTGAGTGGTAGGGTTTCCCAGGGGAAGGCTGGGAAAGGCAGTGGCTTTTCTGTTTGTCTTTCTTACACCCCCAGCTCTGGCCAGGCTCAGCTGACCATTAGCTTTTCTATTGCCACCAGCCCTTGCCCTGAGCAAGGTGGCATCCTTTCCTCTGAGTGACAGTACCTTCTCATCATGTCGCTCTTCACCTGTCCCTAAAGGGAGGAGGAAGTTCTTCCATTGGATTTCTGACGAGGGCATCAGTCAACTCTACCATAATCTAAAAAAGTTGAGTGAACCTGAACTTGAACTCATGATCATCTCATTTCCAAGCCTTTGCCCTTGTCATTTGACAGGGTCTTGCCTTGGGAGCATAGTGGCCCAGTATCAGCCCTCAGTTAGAGGTATCTGAGGACTTGGGACTTTTAGAGAGAGCCCGCTTCTGCTTCTCATAGCATACACGTTCCCTTTTGAGGGCTATCTTGGGACCTCATCCAACACAGGAAACATTGCTTTCATAGGGAAATGTCTTTAATTTCAAGTAATTTACTAGTAAGTTGCTGGACTGTAGGTACCTTGCCTTGCAGAGTTGGTATTCTGCCTGTCTCTTGTGTAAGAGAGGGTTGGAGTCCAGGGAAGAAGGAATGCAGTGGAAATGACACCAGGGGTTGGACGGCCTCAGCCTTGGTCAGGGATCTGTCACAGGTCCTGTGATCCTCAGCCAGTCCCTTCTAAGCTTGTAGTTTTTGTTTTTTTCAATACAATCAAAGTTTGACAATAAGATCTGGAAGATTCCTTTCAGAACTAATTATCTACTATAGGATAATATGCAGAAATGAAAGTAGTAATTTTTGTGGAAAATTTCAGGTGATTCTATCCAAACCTGTTTTCATTCATACCCCTCCCCCCACACACACACCTGGGGCCATCTTAAATTCTGTGCCACAGCCCACACGCTCAAGTCCTGTAGAGGAATGGACACACTGCTCCGTGTGGCCTGGTAGAGCAAGTGTGGACACAAGCAAGTACATATCCCTCTAATACCTTCTTTTGGTTCCTTGGTCACTGACATATATTTGATGGCTAAAAATAATTTATATCAGATTCTTTCAGATTATGAATCCAGAAGGTTCCCTATAGTTTAACAATAGTGAAAAATAACAGTCAATCTCATGCCGCACATTAACCCACTATAAACTGCTTTGCATGGCTTCTGGATTAAAAAAAAAACAAAAATGATGACTTTTGTTTGTGGGAACTTTTATTTCCAGAGATTAATGAAATTTGAGAGTTAATCTTTAGTAAAATCCAAATTACTGAGATGCTTGCCTTGTACATCCATGTTCTCTGTATAATTAGAATTGGATACTTGGGAATTCCTTTGGGAGAGTCTTGCAGGCTGTGGCAAGCATATAGCATGAGTGCCAGTTTGTCTACAGAAAATAGAAGTGTTCCTGGAGCTTTCTTAATGCCTTTCAGCTTAGGAGATCTTGGAAGTCAGAGAAATTAAATTGCAGTCTTTCACTGAAAGCACTTCATAGGTGGATAGATGAACAGTACAATCATCAGTGCTTAAATTAGTATTTTTTATTATGGGAGTCCCTATTTACTGACAATTATACTCAGAGACATGAACTTCACTTAGAAGTCAGTTCTTAAGCTAAAAGGAAGCCAACAACATTAAGAAGACTCGTCTCTCCAGGTTACAACAGGTGGTTTGTGCAATGAGGTTAAAAAGAGAAAGCAACCAGTTTTAATTTCACTTATATGGAAAAGCCTCATACTTCTAATAACTGACACTCAACTTGTACTGGACCTGTGGCCAGGCTGATAATACTCAGGAAAAATGCCACCATACTTGAGTTTTCAGATGATTATGTCAATATTGACGTGTCAAAGAAATGAACGGCGTGCCTCTCTGATAAAAGATATCTGGGAAAAGGATTAGCAAAGGCCAAGTCAGAACAACATACGTTCCTTTCATTAAGAACTTTTGGATGGTTTCTAAGGACATTTCACCCTCAAAGTCTTTCAGAAAATGCTGCTACTATTGGAGATTGCAGAGAGGCTGATTGACCTCTCGGAACTTCTAGAAACTTAGCATTCGCTATGCTGGGAGATGCTGCATGCCTGGATTCCAGCCCTGAGAAGGTTCAGGCCAGTGACAGATCGGCTCCTCTGGAGTGAGTTAGGTCCATCCAAGGAAACTTGGGTTGAAGAGATAAAAATTCCATCAACGAACACTTGGGAGACATTACACTTCTTTTCCTTTGGTTACTGCCAGTGCGATAAGTTACAGGAGGGGAAAGGCTCTGTGTGCAATGGAGAAAGTGAGGGAGTGCCAGGGACACAGAGCCAGGGAGAGACCTGGATGGGTCCCCAGGAGGAGGCAGAGATGCAGAGGAGGTGGGGAGGAGGAGGCAGCAGTTTGACTTTGTTGGAAACAAGGAACAAAGTCTTCCAGCCCTCTGCTTTGTCCTTCCCCATGCCTCTCCTCTGCTGCCTCCTCCTCCTCAGCACCACAAGGCCACAGGTGCTCACAGGGCCAGCTGCCTTCTCCGTCAGTAACTCTCTCAGAGGCCAACTAACATGGAATACTGAAAACATCTTAAAGACAAAAGTAAAAGGGAATATGAAACGTGGTGGGAGGATGGCTTACGGAAGAGGTAGAACTTAGAACTTGAGAAGAACATATGTCTTGATGTTGTGTCTGTCTTCCTCTGAGCCAGCAAGGGCCTGAGACCTGGGCTGACCAGGGCTGGGGCCCTGGCATGAGCTTGCCTTTGTAGAGCTCTGGGGTGAGAGCCAGGAGTTGGCACAGAAGGTACAGGTCCACCTCAATCCACTGTGGAGGACCTTGTAGCTCATGGCTCTGTCCCTGATTCTGGGCCCAGAGGTGTTATGGGAGAAGGCTTAGCTGTCAGCCTCATGTTTCCAGGTTCATCATACATCCCTAAGAGACTAATCAGCCACTCACTGATTTAAACAGGAGCCCAAAGTACAAGAGCCAACAGCGCTTTACAGAGAGTTGAATTCTGAGTTCTGAAGTCATCGTGGGCAGAATGACTAGCCATAGTAGTATCATTATTTATATCAGCCATGAGGATTATGAGAGAGGTAGCTATTTTTCCTTCTCTGATCTAAGACCATCTAAATCACATCTACTTGGGATTTCTCTTCTCTTATCCAGACATTTGTCTATGTAGGCAATAAGATTGGATCTGATCTCAAGTCTCAATGATAAAATTAGAGCAAGTCCTCAAAGGAGATGATTTTGCCAGTAGCTATATTTCAGTCTAACTTCCTTAACCATTTGTACACTTCTTCCTACTCTGACCCTCCCCTCTAACCTTAGCACACAGAAATCTCAGGTAATCCTACTGCTGAAGAAATAAACATAAGTTAACTTACCCTCAGTAGGTGGGTCCTTCTACCTTCGTTATCCCATGGAGTGGGAGACTCTGTGGCTACACACAGGAGTATGGTTCACTGGAAATGTGTGACTTTGCCTTCTTGGATGCATTCTTTCTGGGTGTGGATAGCTGGGCTGGTGTTTTTCAGACTTGGCCACTCCTGCTAAAAGGAACTCTCCTGCTTTTAAAGTTGATGGAGAGAACCTGCACACTGCTTGGGGAATGACTCTAGAAGAGGAGAGGTGGGATTTCCTCCCTTCATTTTTGTTTTATGAGTCCTGAACACTCAGCCTTGTTTCCCCAGCCATTGCCTAACAATTCTGAAGATGCAGCACTCCACCACACAGTGCTTTGTGGTGGTTAGAGAGTCATTGTGCACAATGCTTCCAACACAGAAAGCTAGAACTGCCCTGTCCTGTGGACCCTCCTTTCAGAAATAATCACCTCCATAGGTCAAAAAGCTGTAACCTCCACCCTGTGGCTGCTTTCAGTGCTCTGGTTCAGAGGCACCTTGTTGGTCCAGCTGACCCAACATCACTCCCAGAAAGAAGCCAGGAGGGAGTGTGTGTGATGGAGGCCAAGGGCAAAGGTATTAAGTGCTGTCAGCCTAGACTCAAATCCCAGCTCTATAGCTTGTGGCTGGGTAAGCAGGGAATGGGGTGAGGGAAAATCACATGACCTTTCTTCCTTCAGTTTGTTCAACTTATAGAACTTCTCAGGGCCTTTGTGAGGATTGGGTAAGAACGTCTGTGAAGTGTGTGGTGTACCGTGCTGCATTGGTGCAGGCCTTTGTCTTATTCAGGGAACAGGACCCTGTCTTCAGTGACGCACTTTGCGCCTTTAATCCCCACCCCTAATAAGATTTGGATGCTGTCCTCCTTCAATGAGGGGAAGAGATGACTCCAGGCAGGCAGGAAAGCATGCCTATGGCAGGGTCCTGCATTGCAGACCCTAGGGAAGTGGGGACACTTGTTAAAGCAGATCCAAATGCTAAAAGAACTCAGGTCATTTGCACTCTGAAGGCAGGTTGTTAGTCTGTCCCATACGGGTCAGTTGGGCAGACCCTCCCTTGTACTGGCTCCCTAGTACTTCTTACTTCTATCCTATAGTAACATGAAGACAGGTGCTTCCTTGAGAAACTTCTGGAAGTAGAAGCAGAAGCAATACCAGAAGGACCTGTGAACATCAGAGTCTGAATGCTGACTGTATAGCAACCACATTCTTCCTCACAGGATGACCCCAGTCAACTTAGGTTGTCTCTGAGGTCTTTGTCACCTTAATGGCTCTGTACTGTGATGCCTTGTGCATGGTAAGTACCTCTTCCTAGTCTGGGTCCGGCAGCAGGGAGGCCCAGATGGGGAGTGAGAAGAACAAGGCTGGTAGGGGAAAATGTGATGCTTAGAATAGCCTGCAACAAACAGCGATAAGAGTCCAGATGGTCAGGGACGTCAGTTGGAGACAAGGAATGTGGAGGTGGTGGGGACAGAACAGGGTGATAAGATAAGGACAGTGACACAGGAATGCACAGCCCAGGAATATGTAACTGGGGCTCTCTAGGTGGCCCTGGGAGCCCTCTGCAGAGGAGGGAGCTACTGGAGCCACCCCACCCCTGGGCTCGGCTGTGCAGGTGCCAGCAGATGGCAAGAAAAGATGTGCTCTGAGCTGAGCCATCATGGACTTCCTTCCAGAGACAGTGGGATGGTAGAAATCTTACACACCACCGTTCACTCTCAGTGCGTCAGAGAGACAAGTCTGGCTCAGACATATGAAGGGGCCACCTGGAGTTTGGTGGCAGAGTTAAGTTTAGCCCCCAGTTTTCTGACTCCTCTCATAGGCTTTCTATCACCCTACCTCAGACCCCAGGCCTGGCAGTGACCACTTCTTCCTGGCCTCTGCTTCATTCCTGGGTGGGCATGGTGCCTCTAGGGTGCAGGCATCAGTAATACACCATAAATCATGAGCTTCTCTGGGTAGCAGTTCTGGGAACCAGACCAACTAGCCCTTTGCCTTCATGGATCTTGGAGGAAAGGAGATACTCAGACACTGATGTTAGCGTCTCCTTGAGGCAAGTGCTATAGGAAAGGCTGAGTGACCTGTGCTGGAAGCTGTTCATACTATAGCTTTGGCATTGCTGTACTTGGAGATCTTTCTCTTTAAAATTATGATGGCTCTGATGCTTGCTAAGGCTAAGGTTTGCATATATCCCCACCCCATTCTGAACCCCAATCCCCCAGCTGAAGATCAGCTGGAGAGCTGAATAGTTAGTGGACATTGATGCTCTTGGAGCTGTATGATGACTGTTGATTTTTTCCTTGTGAAACTCAAGGCTTGGTGGATTTAGGCCCAGATGGAAGGGCATTTGCAAAGCAAACACAAGAGTCCTTGGACCTAGTTCTTCGCATGCTGAGGGGCCATGGTATGGGCAGTTGTCTTGTCTAGGGCTGTGACTTAGAGCTGGATGGGAGCTCCACAACCCTGTGTGTCTCCTGGCTGGATTCATTAGCTTGCACTGTAATAGTGGGAGTTCCAAGATGGCATGCCTTGGCCTTGAACCCCAGACTGCCTAAGTGCCCAGAAAGCAAGCCCTCTGTACTCAGCTCTCAGTAAGCCAAGAGGCAGCTGATGTCTGCCAGAAAAGAGCTTGGCAGGCATGTCAGGCTAGATAGGGGTCATGGGGCCTTATACCTTTTGTTGAATCTGAGATGAAACCAGTTGGTGCTCTGATGGGGACTGAGGAACATTCAAGTTGTTCCGGATTTGTGGGCTTCAGCAAGCCCTGAGGGAAGTTGTTGGGGGGGTTAAGGGGTGGCGGCAGGGATGTGGGGGAAGCTCAAGGGCTCTGTGGCTAAGCCAGAATAAGCATGATTATTTCCACAAATCAAGCCATTTTCATGCGCATTTCCCCCTGTGTCCTGATCTATGTAATTATGGAATGCATATGTGTGGGAAGCAGTCTTTGGAAAACTTGTTCCTGTTCTTTGTCAAGAGGCTGAAAAGCTTAGGAAAAATTGGTGCCTCAGGAAATTCTACCATGGAGAACTGGTGGGAATTCTAGATGGTAGGGGAGGGTGGGTGCCTGGGCAAGGGCTGGTCCTGGCTGCTTTGTCTTCTGGAGCCTGGCAATGGTCAGATGAATACCACAGTACCCAGGAGAAGGTATGACTGTGGGAGTGGTAGACCCTGGTGAGGCTTTTCTTGTGCCAATGAGAAGAATTGCACCTCCTTCACACAAAATCTTGTCTCTTCAGTGCTGAATGATGACCACTAAGCAGAGTATGCTTAATAGTTACAACCCATCCATCCATTCACCAACCCATCTATTCATTCATTCATCCATCCCAGTGAGCATCCTGTCATCTCCTTCACCTTAGTTTCCCTGGGAAGGAACTGGATTAGCTCAGAGGTTGTATACTGGGTAATCTTCATTACCACCTTGATTGGATTAAGAAACATCTGGAGCATGAGTGTAGCACATTTTGGTGTGGATCTGTGAGGGTTTTTCTAAAGAGAATTAACTGAGGGAATAAAGCCTGCCCTGAATGTGGGCAGCACCATTATAGGCTGGGGCCTTGGGCTGAATAAAAAGGGGGAAAGGAGAAAGTCAGCTGAGCACCAGCATTTCACCCTCTGCACCCTGATCCACCCAGACATGAACAACCAACCTCCCACTCCTGCCTCCAGGCCCTTCTCACCAGGATGGCCTGTGCCCTTAACCAGTGAGCCAAGATAAACCTTTCTTCCCTTGTTGCTTCTGATCAAGTATTTGATCACAGCAATGAGAAAGGAACTAATTATGTGACTGGGAAAATGGCTCAGCAGTTAAATATGCTTGCTTGCAAAGCCTACTGGCCAGGGTTTAAATCCTAAAATACCCATGTAAGCCAGACACAAAAAGTGCTTAAGTATCTAGTGTTCATATGTAGTGGCAAGAGGCTGCTGGGCACCCACACATGCATGTTCAAATAAATGAATGAATGAATGAATGAATAAAGTAATTAATACAGGTGGTAAAGGACTACAGTTCCTGTGTAGTTAGAGCTGTGTGGAGAGTTCCTCACACAGGTTTGCCATGAAGTCAGAGATAGCTGAGGAGGGCAGAGGATATACTCAGGACTTTCACAGGGGCACTTTCTCAAGTCCTGTGCTCACTCAAATCCGGAACACATAGTGTATCAGAAACCTTATCATTCTAAGTTCTTGTTGATCAGTACAGGCTATGAGTCCATTCAGGGACTTTGTATGTTCCCTGACTCTATAAAGGAGACCAGGTACCATGTGTATTAGGGCGCAGAACAGATACAGTTAGCTAGGGCTTGGTTGCGGTTCCTGCTGAGGTAGAGTCTTGACAACCTTTGTGCATTAATGCCCTCAGTAGCAGTAAGAGATAAGAAGGCCAAGGTCATGGGCTGGAGATGAAGTAGCAGGTAAAGAGTCTGGCAGGTGGTATGTAGTGATGAGTGAATGGCATGTAGCCGACAACTTGACCCCAGAATGAATGGCGCCTTTCTGTGTATTCTTTGCCCACAGGCTGCCAGGGAGGTGATGGTATCTGTGTGGGTGGCCTGTTTTACCTCTTGCAAGCAGAGATATGAGGATTTTCAGTCTTGGCTTAGAACCCCATGCTCATGACCAGGTGCCCTGAATTAACAATACTAATGCATTTCTTTCTTTCATGTGTGTGTGAGCATGTTTGGGGGGAGGGGGTAGAAGGAGAGTACATATGTGTGCATGCAGAGGAACAAACAACCTTGAGTTGCTCCTCAGGAGCACAATCCACTTATTTTTATTTATTTATTTTAGACAGGGTCTCTCATTGGCCTGGAGCAAATCTGTTAGGCCAGTCTCTCTATCCATAGAGACGCAGAAATCTGCTTGTCTCTGCCTCCACAGCACTGTAATTACAAGTGTGAAAAATTTTTTTTAATATTTATTGTCCATAATGAGTTACATTATTTAGTGGGCAAACCATGCGTTGTTATCCCGAATTCCCCAATTCCCCCCCTCCCAGAAAATTTTTTTTTTGTGTGTGTGTGTATGGGTTTGGGGATTAATCTCAGGTTTTCAGCCCTGCAAGCATATTTCTTCATAAAAAGGAGGGGGCTCACTTTCCAAGAGAGTGGATAAGGAAGCTAAAAACGTTGCCCCCGGGACTCTGCTCAGCCCATGAGCACAGGAACCATCAAGTAAGTGATCCCCAGACCCAAGCCCCAATTCTCCCTCCCACTCACCCTGGCTGTGTGCTTCCTTGACCTTTCCTGTGGCTGCCCCTCCTCCCCAAGGCCTCCAGGTGGGTATCTGTGGAAACCACCCCTTCTGTTTTCCTTGGTCACCCAGCATCCACAGCAAGGGGCTGTCAACTGGACTGCCCTCTAGTGGCCTCTGAGCTTCTCATGGGCACTCTCAGTCACTTAGAACAATTCAGATGGGCACCCTGAGCAATTCAGATGGGCACAATGGTCTATTCAGCACTTCTCCAAGTAAAGACTCCTTTTGTCCAGAGTGCTGACTTTGGCAACGTTCTTCCTGAGGTTTGGTACAGCAAATTAGGATCACAGGGCAGAGGCAGCAGCGACTAGCACTTCTCTGTGGGAGAGTGGCCCTGCTTGAAGGTGGTCGGCTTCCCGCGGCTCCCACAATTGCTTGTTCTCTATCCACAGCCTAAGTGCTATTTTCTCTGCAGCACATGGAAAGGTTATTTGTTTTAGGGACTCCAGAGTGCGATTTTGTTTCCATGCTGGGGACTTGTACACAAACAAGATGATACAGCAAAGATTTTCAGCACTTTTGTGGGCAGTAACAAAATACCTGGGAAAGAGTGTTTCCCAGGTGGGGAACCAATTCTTGCTTCCAGTTACTTCACGGCCCAAGATTCCCGAAAGTCAGCCATTTCTAGACGAGAGAGAAAATCCTCAAACTCAGGCATGATGTTGCTTGAAAAGTGGAATTCTTGAACCAAAAACAGAGAGCTAATTGTAAATTCCACCTCCCTCTACTTACTGTATATTTTGCCATGATCTTAGCCAGGTACCACCTGTGTGGGATTCCACAAGTGATGCAACACTTACAAACTGCTAAGCATGAATTGGTCTCTTGGGATTTTGGGGGGCGGGTTATTGTTCTTTTTCTCTTTTGGGGTGTGTGTGTGTGTACATGTGTTTATATGTATGAGTGTGAGCATACACTTGATACAGCATATGGAGTTAGAGACATATACTGAAGAAAAGTAATTCTTAGAAAAGTCCCTTTTTTTTTCATAGTGTTACCATATGACAAAGAGAATGAAAATCATGTTCATACAAAGACTTATCCATAAGTGTTCACAACAGCACTATTCACAAAAGATAAAATGTGGAAATATCCCAAAAGCCCATCAATTGATAAATGGACTATGGTGTGTGCATGTAGAGAAGTATTAGTCTGCCATGAAACATATTTATATGGTACGTGTTATGTCACTGTAAGCATTGTGTTACATAAAAGAAGCCAAGCACAAAAGGTCAAATGTTGTAAAACTCAAAATTATATACTTAGATGAGTTGTTCAGAACTGGCAAATATGTAAGATACCAAGAAGATGAATGATGTTGGGGCTGGGAGGAGGGGTCAGTAGAGAGAGTGTGCATGGGTATGGGGTTTCTTTGCTTGGTGATGACGGTGCTCACAATTAGATCTTGGTGGAGGTTGTCTAACTTTGTAACTATACTATACAGTTCAAAGGGTTAGCTTTGTGTTACATGAAGTATATATTTCCAAAGGACACGCAAGCAAAGCCCCTCCAAGGTTTACAGGTTTCTGCCTGAACTGTTTCTTTCTTGTATTTTTCTTTATTATATAGTTTTAAAAGGATGTACTCTTCTATCCCCTCCACCTTGCCCTCATTCCACTGAGGACCCTCCTTAGTGGGCTTATTGGTATTCACTTTTGGGTCCTAAAGGCCTCAGTCAGTCTCTGTGGGGAGGGATCTTGCCTTAGGTTAATCCTACTCACCCTGTGGTCCTTACAATCTTTTAATTAATTCGTTTATTTAAAAAATTTTACTAAGTAGAAACTTTGTATGGACATATCATGTGACGGTACCGGTACCATCATTTCCATCCTCCCTGCCCTCACTCCATTGAGGGCCCTCTTTACTGGGATTGCTGGTATTCACCATGGATTTGTGGGTTATGAGTTATGAGAGCAGCAGTCAGTCATTGAGGGGGGAGCAATGCCTCTAGATACTCCCTCCCATCCTGTGGCTCTTACATTCTTTCTGCCCCCTCTTCTGCCAAATTCCCTGAGCCTTGGTGGGTGTGTTTTAAGTCTATTTTAGTACTGAGCTCTCAGCAGCTTCTGGATTTCTGCTTTGGTGCATTTTGTGCATCCTTAGTGTCTGTCTCCATCACCCTGAGCACAGGTTGTCAGGCTCATTTGGAAGCAGCACTCTTAATCATCTCACCAGTTCCTCTGTGGTTTCATCTGGGTCCTAGATGATATGTGAGGGGTGTTTCATCTGCCAGGGAGTCAGCTATCTATTCTTGTCTTGTTGATGGGTTTTTGTTGTCTTTGGTTCTCGCTGCTTTCTGAAAAAGAAAATCAGATTCTCCAATGGACAGTGAGATCAGCATAGGTTAAAGGGGATAAACATTTTGATTGGTGGAGCCTCTCTTTGGCTAAAGACAAGTGGAAGCTTCTCATTGGAGTCCATAATCTTGGTCTCCATAGGATTCTGACTTGGTTCCCAGTTCCAGATATTGATTCCTTTCCACTAAGTGGATCTCTTAGTCAATCAGAGAGCCATTGGTTACCAACCTAGGCTGGTTGCCACTATTGCACAAGTGTGTACAGTTTGTCAGGCTGGTTTCTTTCATATAGCAGTGTCCCCTGCTCACAATATTGTTGGCCCTTTTCCCTCAGCAGGTCATGTAGCACTTTTCAGCACTATACAAGACAAGCATCTGGGAACTGGCTTCCTTCCTGATTCAGCTGGATCACTTGATGTCCTGTGTCAGCATGTGGCATCTTCTGCGTACACTTACATTTTATCTCAGGCAGGTAATCAAGTGCTTTGGCAGAAGCCTGTCTTGTTTGGGGGACTTCATAGGTCTCTCTGATCAACAACTAAACATGGGTTGTAGCCAATTTCTGGTATGAACCAGAGCCAGGTGTTTTGGGGTTAGGCTTCATTCCACCCTCTCCAGAGCCCTTCTTACCAGACAGTCCCTCTGTGCTCCTATTGAGGGTTATATATTTTAGTCTGCTATCCAGGAGGAAGTTTTCTATGACACCAATTCATTTTGGATTTAGTTTTGTATATATCTCCCCCTCCCCACCCTTCCATTCCCTTTCCCCCAAACCCTTCTACCTATCTTATCTGTCCCTCAAATTGCTTGTTAGCTATGCCTGCAACTCAAGCTGGTTCAGTTTAGGAACCACAGATGAGTAAGAAGATATAGTGTTTGTCTTTCTGTGCTGTGTGAGTTCACTTAGTATGATCTGTTCCAAGTTCATTTTCCTACAAAATTTCTCTTATTGAGTAGAATTCAGTTGTGTATATGTACCACATCCTCATTACCATTGTCAAATGAAGGGCATCTGGGTTGATTTCAGTTCTTAGCTATTGTGAATTGAGCAGCTATACCCATGGTTGAGGAAATATCTCTGCAGTGGAGTGGAGCCTTTAGGATAGATGCTCAGTAGAGGAATACAGAGAAAGAATCCCTATATTCTTCCTTCATTTCCTGAATTTTCAGCCACTCAGTGGGTCAGTTGGCACCTCTATTTTCATCTTTTTCAGGAGTCTCCATATTGATTTTGATAGTAGTTGTACAAGTTTGCACTCCCACCAGCAGCAAGGGTTCCTCATTCCCCTGCTCTTACAGTCTCTCCACCCCTTCTTCTTCAGTGTTCCCTCAGCTTTGGCAGGCATGTGAGGAATCTGATTTAGTGTAATTCTCTACAGCCTCTGGATTCCTGTTTTGGTGAGATTTGAGTGACCACAGTGTCCGTCCCCATATCCTTGGAATTGGTTTTCAGGCTAGCAGTGAGAGCATTACTCCTGTCAGCACTTTCTCTGCAATGACTTCTGGACCCTGGCAGGTGTGACAGAGGTAACTCATCGCTGGTGGGTAATTGATATAGCCTGGTTCTGCCCAGTATTCTCTGCCACCTATAAGATAATACAGTTTCCCCAACCAAAGTAAGAATAGCTTGGATTAGAGGGGGAAAGCACAGCTATTTGAGGGACCCACAAGCTGTGGAGGTTCTCTCTGGACTCCATCAGTTTCCTAGCCATGGGATTCTGACTTATTTCCCAGTACCAGGTATTCATTCATTCTCTCCCACTTTTATAATTAGAGAACAGACATACATTAAGAAAATAATTGTGGCCTAGACACTACCATTTAAGACCTATTCAACATCAAAATACAATGATCAAATGTAGGAAAGTATCATAAGCCCATTACTATGCAGGATGTTAAAATGAATAAAAAGAAAATAAAAGAATAAAAATTAAAAAATATACACACTGAAGAAAAAAGGTTGCTAGACTGTACAATAGTGAAGTATTTAGGAAAAATTGTGCCACAAAGATTGGTCAAGAGAATTTACTTGTGTGTGTGTTTGGTGGGAGGCATTTGCACATGCAAGGCAGAGGACAATGTCACATGTTATTTCTCAAGAGGCCTGTTGCCCTTTTTTGAGATAGGGAGTCCCATTAGCCTGGGACTCACCTGCTGAAGCTGGGGTGTCTGGCCAGTGAACCCCAGGGATCCACCTGTCTCTACCTCCTGAGTGATGGGATTACAAGCATGTACTATCATACCCAGCTTTTTTTGTGTTCTGGGGCTCAAACTCAGGTCCTCATGCTTGCAAGACAAGTGCTTTGCCCACTGAACTATCTCACAGCTCTCAGCGGGGTCCTAAGGCTGCTGGGCTGCCAGGCTGCCGACTGCAGAGCTTGGCCTTCCAGTGTATATATTTTGGCTGACTGCAAGAGCTTATTCCTACTGAGCATTGTTGGTGAGGAGTGGCTCACAGGCTGCCATGGGACTTTGAGGTGTGTTCATCAACCCCAGAGGTGTGGCAGGTGAGTCCATCAGATGAGCAGGATGGAATTTCTGTCTCCATTCACCAACATCCCAGTTGGCCTCAGGGGCCAGGACTCTAGTACACTGCACCAGGCGAGCTCCCCCTGCCTGGCCCACAGATGGCAGGCAGTGTGTGTGATGAGGTGGGAGGTGAGGGAGGGTTACCCCAAGTTGATTCTTTCCCACATCCCCAAGACCTGTGTGTGCCAAGTTCTCTGTATTTGGGCCCCTGTAGCCAGGAAGGGGCTGTAGGATGCATGGTGCTTATTATATTAAAGTCAGCTCTCGCCAGTGTGAGTCACTGAGCTCAGGATCAAAGGGAGTGATTTCATGTCAATTAACCACTTCAAAGCGAGCTGTGGGAAAAATTAGGAATCAAGAAGCAAATTGAATTACACATCAAAGGAAAACAATCTCTTGACCTTTCTTCCTTCCAAGATCTGGTGGTCCTTCGTCTAAAGATCCAAAGTGGATCTTAGCGTGGGGGTGGGGATGGAGGCTGTTGAGCTGGAGGGCTCCGTACTGAACAATGTTCCAGGAGCTGCCTGCAGATGGAGAAGCGAAGGATGAGGGTTTCATCACAGAAGGACTTACCATGGGCTGAGGAAGTGAAAACTGCACACAGCGAGACTGTTGTGCAGCATCTTAATGTCATAGTTTGATGGTAAATTAGGGGGCGTGACTTGCTGAGCTGCGAGACCTCAGAATGAAGAAAGATGAGCACTCCTCCTGTGGCAGGAGGCATCTGCTGAGGATGGACCTATAGGTGTGTCTTGGAAGGCATGCTGAGCTTGGGCTGGGCATTGCAGGAAAAAGGAAGAAAGGAGGGTGAAGTGAGGTGCACATTGGGTGGTCAGTTTGGGGTAGGGAGGGAACTGGGTGCAGGTGGATAAGTGGAGTGTCCTTCACTAAAAGACAGGTCCCTAAAGCTGGAAGGAAATACATGGGCTTGTTGAAGCAAGGAATACTACTGACAATATTTAAAGAGGGTTGGGCCTGATGCCACAGATATTAAAGAGATCAAATTGGATTATTAGTCAGTTCTCACTGGGTCTTAGGACCACTTGTGGCCAGACAGCTTACAGTATTTTTGGAGAGGGGAGGTAACTTAGATGCAAGAGGTCCCATGGCTTCTCATGGGATTGGGATATTATAAGACATGTATTCATATTGCTAATTGGTGTTCTTCACATACATAAATATGTACACATATATATTGGAGAATACTAGGCATGTCCTGGGCACTGCAGCCATGGTGGTGGGGAGGACCAAGCTACAATATAAATTGTGGGGTGGTGGTCAGCAGCCTTTTTGGAGATGGTATGCTCCTGTGGCAGGTAGTGCTTCTCAGTCCAGGAAGAGAGGGCACATACAACAGTTCCTGCACTGGGGTGGTCCAGACAGATGAACAAGGTAAGCCTACATTGGCAGGATGGCCTCTCGTGCTCACTTTAGGGCACTAGACACATGGCCTAGAAGAACGGAAGGCTATGGGAGGCTAAGGAGACAGACAGGGGAATCCAAGGTCTGTTGAAATGGGAGATGTGAAGGTCAGGGGACTGCTTGAGCAGAGAGTTTGGATGGTGAGCATTAATTAGCTACCTGTAATGCTGGTGCTCAGGAGGGTTAAAAAAATCTTTTTTTTCATGTTAATTTTTTTACACTCCCTTGTTCCCTGTGATTATGGTCTCTTAGTCCTGCCAGTGTTTTCTCAGTTTTTGATGAATATAGCATCTTCTTTGGTTCTCTCTCAGACATTCCCAGACATCTATTTCCATGGCAATTCTAGATCCTGCCAAGTTGACAGCCAGAGGTTAACCATCACAAGAAGTTATCAAAGAGAACCGAATATGAATTATAGAACATCTAGAACATCGCTGTTACAGTGGGGATGGGAGAACTGCAGTAGCAGAGAACTTGAGGGCCTGCTAATAAAATATGGCTTTCTGTCACTTGTCCTTCCCTTATCTGTCAGTCCTGCTGAGTTATTCCTGATAACCTTCTATTCTTAAATCTTGCTCTCCTCTCCTCCTCAAACCCTCTGGCCCTGATTCTGGCTTTCTAGGCTAACACTTGAAGTCTCTGTTCCCGCTTCCTAAAGTTGAAATAGCATTGAGAGGATTCTAAATATAGCTCATGCTGCATGTTTAAAGACTAGAGTTGGAGGGCTCTTATCAACTTCAGATAGTTTAGTTCAGATAAGTGCCTGGGTGTGTGTGTGTGTGTGTGTGTGTGTGTGTGTGTGTGTGTG